>VOQK01014677.1:11438-23715 GCA_015052645.1 Benitochromis conjunctus
AAAAGAGCAACAAAAGAAAAAAAAAAAAAAAAAAAAAAAAAAAGAAGAGGGGGGGGGGGAAAAAAAAAAAAAAAAAAAAAAAAAGTGCATGCACCTGCTGTTTAGAAGCAACACACCAAACATGGGTTAATTTTGCTGACATTCTGGCTCTCATTATTTCCAGCATTTTGTGGTCCACTTACTCAAACCAAGTGTTTGAAGTAAAGACTTTCCTTAATCCTTAAATTGTGTTTCTTCAATAAGTTGCCAGTCAACAAGCTTTAGCATGCAGCATCTTTGCACTTATTGTTTCCGATATCAAGGCCTATATAGTTTGACAATAGGCCATGTACTGATTTATGTAACACAAACTTCAACATATTAACCAATTCATTAACGTGACATTTCAGTGGTGCATTAACAATCCAACGCATGTCTGCATTTGACCTGTATACTATACGATGCACATATGTTACCTTGGAGATTAGGAAGCCTTCGATATACTCCATTATTCTTTTAGGGTAAACGTCTGCAGTAGGCAACACCTTAGTTGGAACCATTTTCTCACTCTCAGCCATTGCCACAGATCGGTCTTCCAGGGAAGAGAGAAAAGTACCTTCTCAGTTGTTACACCTGCAAGAGGTTTGCATGAATGGCAGTCAGAAAAGAGGTAGACCAAAACTACACAGAGTGCCCACCCAGCAGCAGCAGCAACAGCAAGTACAGCAGTGGGCTAAGCTGATTACAGCCAGATAACCTAGATTAGAGCATGGGCTCAGTCTGTCAGACAAAGAAACACCTCTGAAAATACTGCTGCCTTGTTCACTCTCACTCAGCCACTGCATTCTCATACCAGACCCAGTTTCTACAAAGATTTCATCACCCCAAATCCAACAGTGTGGGATAGGCAGCCCTTTGACAGAACATAAAAGAGCAAAAAGTTCCAGTTACATTTCATACATTAGGACTAAAGGGATACTGTGTCACTAAATGTTTCTTAGAAGTACACATTCATTTTAATTTCCTTAATCATTCAATCTGTGATGGTCATACTTGCAGCCACAACTATAAAGCCAGCAACCAAGACTTAATACAACATAATCGAGCCTCCTTAGTTACTAACACAAACTACACTTACACACAAACATATACAGCATACATATTTGTTGTGCACACATTTAGTTAACTTTCTGTTCAACAATGTTAAATTACTTAAGACAACAGATTTTCTCTTGTTTTACCAGGGCTGTGCCAGAGTCCGCTTGGGTTCTGAGGTCTGCTGGTACTGCTGGTGCTACCAGGCACTGGAGCACTATTACATACAAGAAGTGCTAATTGGAACATACCAAGTGTTGCTACATCACGGGGGAGGGGTTGATTTATTTAACTTAAATATGTTGTTGATTTTCTTTGCTTTCTGCAGTTTGGTATTTTGAATATGACGATTTTTTAAATGAACAACCATTTAAAAAGCTTTTGTTTATGTTTCTTTTTTATTAGATCGTTTTTCAGTGTTTGTTCTACTAAATTGCCTAAATTGGCCAGTACTAAATTGATCATTATTTTGTATCCTGGTGCTTCATTACAGCTTGAGTTTAGTTGACCTCTTTTAAGGGTCTAGAACAGGGGTCTCGAACTCCAGTCCTCGAAGGCCGCTGTCCTGCAACTTTTCCATGTGGCAACCCCTAACCCTACTCAAGTAAATTTAAGTAAATGTAAGGGTTTGGAAAAATGTACTTCTAAAAGTACTTTTATTGAACCATGTTCATTCACTCATGAGCTGCTGTAACATGAATCAAATGGCTGAATTGCCACCTCAGCATGCAGTCAAGTTCTATAGAGTCTTGCTAATGACCTACTAATTGTATTCAGGTTGCAACATAGACACATGACAAAGTTGCAGGACACGGACCTTCGAGGAATGGAGTTCGAGACCCTTGGAACTATACTTGACTTTGGAAAAACTGCTTTATTTTTTTGGGTGGAAATAAAGCCCACCGTTTCACAACCTACTACATGACTGACACGTGGTGGCAGTGCAGGGATCTTGCAGGGATTAAAATCTTTTCTCTTTTTATAACTATAATTTTTCTACTTTTGATGTTGTTTCTAACATGGCACCAGGATGGATGAAGATATCAGTTAGCCAATACTAAAGGAACTAGCCATGATCATCTGGGCCTTGATGGCACACAAGGAGGTCAAATTGAAAGAAGAGTCTAGGACCAGAACAGTGTTTTTAAGGCTTTGCAACAATTTTAGCTCTTACAGAAGAAAGCACAGGCTTGCTCTTCCCAGAGCCCACATCAGCTGATCCAGAACCACAGGAAGCTGCTGATCTGGTGGTAAATCACCACCAAGCCCAAGATAGACACCCACCACAAAATAAGAGAGCCAGTATTTCCACAGGTCAATGAAAAATCTCATGAGCCAAGGTTACAAAAATTATATATATTGAACAGAATATATTGAGCCTCCTGTCCTCCTTACCTCTGAGAGAATTAAAGCTGCCTGTAGAAATATGACTGGGTTTTTTGCCTCATTCTTCTGTTGAGGCTGAAGGTGCTGGACTATACAGGGATGCTGATGAGTCAGTTGCATCATCAGACGTGTGACCTTTTCCTGTAGTGTTGGGAGAGCTGCCTGTTCTTTACAACTTGTTAAAATCAATACAAAGCTTTAATCCTGCTGGCTGTTACTGAGCCCCAAGTCAGTGTCTACGTGATCACTTCCCAACTTTTCACATCTTACTTATGCTTGATGCTAAGCTAAAGAATCAACCTGGAAAGTCTCAGTTGAAGTTGCTCTGGATGTCCCCTTGAGACTTCAGATTCAGCAAAATGAACCAACCTTGTCAGCCATCTTGAGAGAGACAGTCTGTTGTTGAGGCTGAGTGCAGGGAAGAGTTTTTCCAACAGAGACATCATTAACCATTAGCATAGCCAGACTAAGCGGCACAAGAAATAATGCTTATACAAGCGGGGAATATCACACCCAGTTCACCTGGTTTCTAGGCATAGGCACTGATTGGCCAAACACAGGACCATTACGACCACTAAACATTATTTCAGGCACCCCGGGTTGTCCTCAGATGTTGCTGTTTTGTATGACTGGTCTTCACTGTCAGATGCCAAAGGCCCCACTTCAGCAACACATAATAACCAACGTCTTCCCAGCATTAGTGCTCATTTTGAATTCCTGCACACTGACCAACAATGACTGCAAAGGATGAAGGACACAAACTGGAGAATTACCAGTTCATAGTTTAACAGATCCCTAGAAATGACAACCCTGCTGCTGAATCTGGGTGTGATGGCCACACTTGCAGTCACAGCTATAGTCAGCAACCTTAACCCAACAACCGACACAATGTCTGATTTCATGTATCACTCATTTATTTAGCCTTTTATATACACTGGATCTATTTACAGCACACATGTTTAGCTAACTTTTGTATATTAATCAAATGTGGTCTGATGAGCCAGTATTTAACCTCCAGTCTGTCTTAGATGAGATTTTCTGTTTCAACATGACTGCGAACCATTGCACAAACCAAGGTCCATAAAGACATGGATGCATGAGTTTGGAGTGGAAGAACTTGACTGGCCTGCACAGAGTCCTGACCTCAACCCAAAAGAACACCTTTGGGATGACTTCGAGCAGAGACTGCGAGCCAGGCCTTCTTGTCCAACCTCACAAATGTGTTTCTGAAAGAATTGGCCAGAAACTTCCATAAAGACACGCTCATGAACCTTGTGGAAAGCCTTCCCAGAAGAGCTGAAGCTGTTTTAGCAGCAAAGGGTGGGCCAACATTATTTTAAACCCTGTGGATTGAGAGAAATGTTCATATGTGCGTAAAGGCAGACCAGTAATATATACTTTTTTTTTTTTTATACTTTTGGCAATTTAGTGTAGTTTGTGTTACCGTTATCCTAGTTGAGTTTGTGTTTAAAACCATGTCCTCATGCTTAACCAAACTGCTTCCTCAAACAGCCACAAATATCAGAATACCAGCTGACCAAGTCGACAGAAAAAAAAAAAAATCCCTTTAAATGAAAATATAGCATTTTGTTGAAGAGTAGAAAAAAAGAGGTAGCATAAGATCAGAAACTTAATTTTAAACCTTCATTATAGTAAGGTTTATCTGGGGGGAAAAAACATTAACAAGGTCTCTGCTTGAATTTTTTATTTTAAACAACTTGCAATGTGCACAAGACATGCTAGTGGATCATGAGCACATGGAGAACAAACAGGCTTTGACACAAGTACAAATGACAAAGTGTCAGCAAAACTTGGATGGACATCCTCTGAGCAAGTAAAAGTCAAGAACAGTCTGTACAGTAATTAGTAGGATTGAAGAAACTTACCTGTCACTACAATTTGTCTGTAAAAGCAAGAGAAACGTCCTTGAAGTACATTTTTACTAATGCATCCCAGAAACTGCTTTGTCAAAGAAGTGTTGAAGAAACTATACAGGCCTCAAATCAATCACTTGCACTCTAGATCTACATCTGACTGTGCAAAGAGCAAGTACACTACTTGCAGAGTTGGTTTTAATACATTAACAAGCCTTCAAACAAATCAAATCACGTCATTCAACTTAAAAAAAAAGAAAAGAAAAAAAAAAGATCTTTGAATTGTACACAAAAGTAATTCTTTAACTAAAACTATGTGCCGTTATTCAAGGTTGACACAGTCACAGAGAGCTGTTTGTGTTTTTCTCTGAACTATTATCAGCAACAAAGCCAATACTGAAGCAGTACCTAACAAAAAAAACAAAAATAAAAAAAACAAAAGATAACAAAACCAGTCATTGTGCCTTACAGTCTTAAAGCAGGTATCTGTTTCATCATTAGTGGATTTTTTTTCCCCCCCTATAATTGAGATGCAGCCATTTGTTATGGCCCAGTAGTCGCCTTTACAGTGTTTGGCAGCTACTGTAACATGCAAGTGCTTGTTAGAACAACCTTATCTATTTAATATGAGATTGTGTGTCTTCTTTTCTAAAAATCCGACTACAAATCTGGACAAAAATAATATCAAACATGTCTGAACTCTCTGTAACCCACTGGCGCGTCACAGTCATAGAAAAATTAGTTTTAATGAGAGATCAGACCGTTAATGTAATAACCTGTGGACCAGAATATAGCCTTTGACTTAAATTTTTCACTTTTTTAATACATTTTTAGATTAAGTTTTAGTGTACTTCAATCCAGTTTATACATTTTACTTCACACAGAAATAATTTTCCAGGAAAGGGAGAAAAGTTTGTATTTTGCATCACTAACTTTTGTGAACATGCTACACTAATTATAGTGAAAATTTAGGTTGTCGACAGCATCAATCTGAGAACAACAAAATCGATGGCAACAACTAAGGTTCACCTGCATATGCAGTCTGTGGAGGTGGAATTTCTTCCCCTAACTAAGGAACCAGAAGTAACTAATCTTTATCTGAAACTTGCTGAACTTGAAAAGTCAGTCCAGAAATGGTGAGTACAACTCAATAAAATGATAACTGTCATCCATGAGTTTAGCGCCGTCTGGAGTGGCTCCTATCCCTGCTGTTGCTGTGTCTCCTGTATCTTCGACTGTAATGACTGTGACTCCTCCGGTTCCTGCCTCTATCGCTGCTCCTGCCACTGCCTCCGCGATGACTATGCCTGTGGCTCCTCCCTCTGCTGTAACTCCTCTCAGTGCTGCTCCAGCTCCTCTCTCTGCTGGAGCTTGTGCTCCTGCTGCAGTGGCTGTGGCTGCATCTCCTCCTGCTCCTGTGATGACTGTAGCTCCTCCTTCGGTGGCTGCAGCTCCTTCTCCTCCTGCTGTGCGACCGTCTTCTCCTTCCTCGGCTTTGAGAGCTCCTTTCTCTGTGGGAACGGTCTCGTGCTCGTTCCCTGCTGCGCTTGCTGCTGAACACTTCTTCCCCCCTTTCCTCCCGGTCCTTTTTTCTGTCCTCCCCTTCTCTCCTTTCTTCCATCAATTTACTCTTCCCTAAAACTTGGGAGTGAGCACCAGATTTGGACATCTGTTTTTCTTTGCTTTCAGCTGCCTTCAATCCATTCACCCCACTCAGGACCCCTAGTATCACATCATCTGGATTACAGATATCCTCAGTCGCTTCAGGGCCACTCTGATCCTGGATGCCTGCAGCTTTGCTGCTGTTCTTCTTCAGCAAGTTGGAAAGCAGTCGCTCCCTGAGCTCCTTCTCTCTCCGCTGTAGCTCCAGTGCTCGCTCTTTCTCAACCTCCACCCTCCGCAGCTCCTCCTCTTGCTTGCGGCGACAGGCCTCCAACTGCTGAAGATGGGCCAATTCCTCCTTCTGTCGAGCCTTCTCCTTCCTCTCCTGCTCTTCATGCTCAGCCCTTTGTTTCTTCTGCTGCTCCTGTTTCAAAGCCTGATGAGGAGAACACAAAAGACTAAGATAAACAAAAGCATATGGTTTAGGAGTCAGGAGGGGGAAGTATCACAAGAGTAGCACTTTGCCAGGAGTCGTATTGTGCAAGTCCCAACACATGCAGTACTATGTTTATCAAAATAAAATCCAAATTAGAAACCTGTATACCATCAGTATTTTTCTTTTTCTGTCCCAAGGTACCAAAGTCCCATATGAGGTCCTCAGATGCTTTTCTGATGTCTTGTACTTTTAATTTTTTTCACACTTTTAAAGTGTGAAAATCCTAAACTCAACAACAAACCCTTTTTTGAAGGGTTGTATGCCATGCGTATTCATGGCTGTGAACTTGTAGTGGTCTAAGTAATAAATTTCACATCTATGCAAAAAGAAAAAGAAGCACCGCGCCTAAAAAATAAAATTACTTCTTTCATGCTGACATGCTCAAGTCCAGTTTTTAAATTATCAGGCAAACAAAACTTTGCATGAGTCGCAGTTCAAAGCAACCCCAACTGATTCTATACCAGGGCTCTGAGCAATCTCTCAATTCATCCTCTGAAACAAGATGCTTTAGCACCTCTTGCTTTATTATTGCCCACTCTTTAATGCTGAGACTTTGTTTGCAATGCCAATCTAGACCACAGCATACAAACGCATCGCTCCATGTTCCTTGAAACAGTACTTAAAAAAAGAAAAAGAAAAATGAAATGGTACTAGGTCACAAGAACAACACAGGTAATCCATGCAATTTTCAAAATATAACACCCTAGTATGCTCAGAAAAACTCTTGGTGTGATCTAAAGCTGTGCAAAGAACAGACAAAGCCAAACTGGGTCGGGGACATGACGTCAAATGCGTACCTGGTGTATTTTCAGGATACCACAACTTTTTTTTCTGATTAGCTGCCCCTCACAACCATTAGATAGATGTGCTGCTCACAGCCAGAGATGATAATATTAAGGATAATCCCTGCCACTACTACAAAGCCAAGAATAGAAAAAAAAATAAAAATGTCTGAAAGAGCACTGAGAGCAGTCTGGCTCACTCTGTCGCATATGGATTACTGCAGAGTACTTATTCAGATGCGTATAGTGTTGCATTGTGTAAACTGATACCTTAGCCCTGGCCAGCAGCTCAGCGATGATCCGTATCGATTCCAAGTTGCGCTGAGCCAGCAGCAGTCTCCTCTCTTCCAAGGCGATCTTCATCTGCAGCTTCTTCTGCTCCTCCTCCTGCTGACGCCTCACCTTCTTCAGATTCCTGCGCTCCTCCCTCTCTCGCAACTTCTGCTCTCGCTTCCGTAATCTTTCCTCCTTCTTCCTCTCCCTCTCCTCTTCTTCCAATTCCTTCTGTTTCCTGAAAAAGTGGTTAAATATGCTATGTGAACATTTATTGTCAACTTTGTGTCAACTCTTATTAAACCAGGAGATGAAGTTGTTACTCGAAAGTCACCAACTCCATCAAATACTGAAAGTGAATTCCCCAATTTATTTAATTTTTGTTCCTCATACTAAGTTGTTTAAATAGAAATGCTATTTTTCCCCTCTTTAGCTTTTTCTGTTTAACTTTTCAATATAGTCCATTTTAGTCCTTGTTCCTATTTAGGCATCCATCATACCTCTCTTCCTCCTTACGCCGCTCCTCTTCTTCCTTCTCTCGTTGTTTCTGCTCCTCTCTTTGCCTCTCCAGCTCCTGCAACTTCATCCTCTCTAGGTTTCTCTTCTTCACAGAAGCATCGCTAAGGTGCTTGCTTGTGTCAAAGGTCACCTGTGGATAAGAAACACACATTGTCACAACAGCCTTTCATATCTAAACCGCTGATCATTTTGACTTCAGGTAACATCATTAGTTTGACTGAATAGTTAGCATGAGTTAGCATAGTTAGCACTGAATAGCATGGTTCTCTGTACTTGTCCTGCGTAACACAACCATATTTGAAAGGGCACTGCATTAGTACACCTTAATAATGAGTTAAACTCCACTCCTCTCAAAATGCCGACCTTTAAAGTTTGTACACATACATTTCTCTCCTAGCACTATTTGAACATGATTAAGAAAACAAAATTTTTAGGAGATGGATTTAAAAAAATAAAAAAAAAAAGGTCCTGGAATGAATGGTTATTCAATTATTAAGAGGTAGAAAATAAAATCAGAAACTTTAATATGTGTAGGCAGAGCCTTGACGCTACTGTAGTCTGCAGTACCTTGATGTTGCAAGCCACAGCTTTTCCATCATCTCCTTTCAGCATCAGCTTCATGCTGCGCAGAGTGTCCATGGCCTTCGTGAAGCCACAGTATTCCTGATACTGGACATACGCCTCAAAGTTCAAATGGCCCCCAAAGCTAAATGTGTTGAAGTTCTTGCCCATCATCTCCTCCCTATATGGGTCTAGCATGGGAATGTCAACATTTCGTACCTAAAAAAAACAAAAACAAAAAGGGTAAATGTCTTAACTTTTTATATCAACATTTATTAGTTTCTTGTTATTTTGTTAGGCACTGTTTATGTCTATTTGGCTGTTTTTAAATTGTGAACTAAAAATGTGGATTTAAAAAGCTTAATTTCCATTTAGCTACACAGAAGTATGAATGTGAATCACCTTGCCGAATGTCTGGAAAACTGCAATGAGGACTTCTTCAGAGGGCCGATCTGGGTACTGGCTGTCCTTCTGACTGAACCAACGGCAGGGAAGCCCTTCTAGGTGGATGGTGTCAGGCCTCTCACCTGGTAGCGTCTCATTCATGTCCTTGGCATCACGGAAAAAAGAATCCCAGTCGTGACGTGTCGGGAAATCCACTTTATTTTCTACTGCACGAACCTAAAGGAAGAGAGGGTGATATAAATATACTCTCCTGTCGGTTTATTAGTGCAATTTAATTCAACCTGTAATCAATCTATGGTAAATAATGTTATAATATTTAGAACTCGCTGCCTTGCCTTTGGAGAGTTGCTTATTTTCAAGGTAATTTCTTTGAGCTGCCAAATTACAATGTATTAACAAAGAGTTACAAACTTTCAGAACATTTAAGTAGCAACAACAAACTCCAGTGACTCCAATAACCATGCAGTTACTAATTAGAAGTACTGCAATGCTCTACACTTGTTCACCCTTACCTTCAGTACATCAGTAAAGCCACTGAGTTTGATGCTCTTCCCATCCAAACGACCCAGCAGGCTCTTGACAACAGTCTTGTTTTCCACTTCACCTTCAAAGCGGATGAAGTCCATTGTGCTCTTGGAGATTCGCAAAACTGAAAACTGCTCCGGAGCCACCATGGCCTTCACCCTCTCCATTACCTCCCAGTTGGAGATGCTTTTACCTGGCAGCTTGAGCTGGGGCAAAGCCACGCTGATGGTCATTTTGGCAATAGGCTTGAGGTACAGGTTGTACTCAGCAGAGAGGCACACTGCCTCTGTGGTATCATGTACAATGGTGGTCATTGCTGCAGAGAGACAGAAGCTGCAGCAGCAGGGTGGGGAAAATAAAGATTCAGGAGTTATTAAACTCTCAAATAAGATCACAAATAAGATGCACAGTAATAAATTAAACTGCGCATGTGCGCAGCCCCCAATACCAAAAATCAAACTGCGGTAAACATCGGCTGAAACACAGGCCTCATGTCAAACGATTAAAAAACATTCTCTAAAATAACAAGGATACTTTGTAACATTATAAACGCCGCTATAATTAGCCTTCGCACTTGGTTTGTTGTACAGCAGTGTGATAAGTCGTCAAAAATTACACAACAAATGCCACGTTAAAGCATAAAGCCCCTGGTGCCATCGTAACTTCATACTGCTACCCGGCTAACCAGCTCCTGTGAATTAACGTTCACATAGCAGACAGCATATAGGGTGACACAACGATAAACTTTTTTTTTAAGTTTGTAGACAAAATTAATATAACAGTTTCACGACTAAACTACACATTTTTGGGGAAAGCTTTTTACTGGTTACACATGTAACATTAGCTGAAAGCTAACGCTAAAGTCTTAGCTACATCCCGAAGGACGGCAAGCTAGAAAGCTGTGAAATGAACTAAACAGCAATCTGGTTAACGTAATTAATTTAACACTATTACATGCAAACTGTTTATTATTATTTGTTTACTGGTTATTATTTGTTAAGGTTAGGGTTATAACGAGTTAGGTCTAGGCGACTTAGCTTCAAAGGTGCAATAACGCCACCGCTTTTAAACAACAGCATGCTAACGTCAGCTGGCACAGAAGATAACAGACTAGCGACAACCTACCAAAATCAGTTAGCCTCCCAGTAAAAACCGAAAATACAAAACACAGCAAACACACTGTAGTAATTTGAGGTGAGCCATACACTTGAGAGGCATACAGAAAATCCAACTACATTACTTCCGCACGCCATGAACTCCGACCTTATAAAGAAGCCTATACCAGCGCTCACAGCGACACCACGTGGATGAATGTGGCAGTGAGAAAAATGGAAAAAAAGATCTCTTAAATTGAATTCAGTTTAATATCAATATTCATAGCAATTTTCTTCTTCTCCTTGGGCTGCCTGGTCGCCAGGACACTGCTCCATTGCACCCATTTCCTAGCATGTTCTCCTGCCACAACAACCCTCTAATTACATCCATGAAACTTCTGTCGAAATGTGGAGATTACAGCTGTTTCAAGACAAACAGCCATAGTTCCTACACCCTCTGAGAGTGAAATCGTACTTCTACTCAAGGCTTTTTGTAGATGGTATAGCAAACCTGGGAGTTTGTCTTCAAACAACAACCGTAATCTCCACCCTTTGGCTTTTGTCTCAAAATAGTATTTCGACTTTTTTCTCAAAATAGATTTTTGACTTTATTGTCAAAATTATCAGCAATATTTTTTTCTTAATGAGGCCCTCCTCCCTGGGAGCTCCACATTCAACATCTTTTGTCCAATATATCCACTCGCCCTCCTGTGCACACGTCTAAGTCAGCCTTGTCTCTCTAACTTTGTATCCAAACTGCTCAACCTGAGCTCTCCCTCTGACGTGCTCATTTCTAATCCTCTCCATCTTCTCAATAAAAACTTCTTCAGCTCTGGCACGTTCGCCTTGGCCTCCTGTCTTTTTGTCAGTATCGCCATCTCCAAACTATGCATCATAACAGGTCTCGCTGCCATCTTGTTAAATCTTGCCCTTCATTTTTGCTGCTGTCCTTCTATCACAAATAACCCCTGACAGTCCCACCACCCAAAACAGACACCCAGCACTGTCTGTTGCTTTAGATGGTTGACACCAGGTATTTAAACTGATCTACCATCAGTACCTCTCCTCCTTGTATGTTCATGGGATGCATGGTGGTCTGATGATTAGCACTGTTGCCTCACAGTAAGAAGGTCTTGGGTTTGAATCCAGTCTGCAGCCTTTCTGTGTGGAGTTTACGTTTCCCACAGAGTCTGCACGGTTTCTCTCTGAGTACTCCCCTTCCTTCCACTGAGACCTTCTCTGATGAGGCTTCAGGGAAGAGTAGATCTGTGAGGTCTTCATTTTTTAGAACACACATAATTACTGCATAATAGAAACTGGCAATTGATTGTAGTTGCCTGCATTTTCATTATTTATTTTTTAGTAAATCACTGATCTAGTTTATGTTAAAAAAAAAAAAGTGTTGATCAATATAAAAAATTGTTTAAATTGGATTCACTGTGTTTTTTATGTATGCCACATGACAAACAACACTGATTACAGTATATGTTTGTTACTCCCTTGATATCTATTTGGCACTGTTTGTGACTCATTAGGGTTTGTCTGAAAGCCATCATCACTGTGGTAACTGTGTGAGATAAAAATGGACTGGACTTGGATTGGTCCAACAGTGGAGGCCCCAGGCTAAAAAGTTGGCACAGTTTCCCTGAAAGGATGGCAGAGGAATTTGCATAATAGGCATTACTC
>VOQK01014678.1:11197-37158 GCA_015052645.1 Benitochromis conjunctus
GGTTTTTTGGGTTAAAAAAAATAAAAGAAAAAAAAAAAAAAAAAAAGCCAAAAAAACCTTAAATCACACATTAAAGAAGACTGGAGAAAAACGGTGGAAGATGTGTAGAAAAATAAAGGGAATTCATATAAAGGACCCTTGGGGATAAACTGTCCATCACAAAGCTCGTGAAATTGCCTTCTTTGATCATATAATCAAAACTTAAGCAAGGATGATCTCATGTGCACCTGTGACCTGTTTTGAAGTAGCGGTTAAAACAAAAACTTGAACAAAGCTGCTCGGATTATTTGCACAGGTTGCAGTTTTATATCAGCTTTGATAAGAGAGAAAGAAAGCAACGGGACCAAAAACAGCCCGGTCTGTAATAACAAAATCTGTGGCATGATTGAAGACACATCTGTGTTGTGCTACCAAGCTTTGTGTTTTAATTGGCTTGTTGTCAGACGCAAAGCTCGACTCACTGTGTCAATCAAGAGCCTGGAGGACCAAATACCAGCTGTTTTAAAGCATGTCCCGCCACCTTTGGGCATGGCTTCTCAGTGGATTACAGCTGATTTACATTTAATTAGCCGTTCACGGAGCGTTTCCCAAGTGACATCATTTGTTTTTGCACGGGTGTGGCCCCCACAGTTGTTCGTTTGGATTGGCTGCAAACAGGTTCACTCCAGTCTTCGCTGATAGGCTTACCTGGGTCTCGACATCTGTCAGTTTACGAGTCTGCTCTGCTGATTGGCTGAGGAGGTTGGTTCCCATCTCGAGCATGGCAGCTGTCTGGGTGTGTACCGCAGTTCTCTTTATTTCCTCCACCCCGGAGCGTACATTCTCATTGATGAAGTTCTCTAACTGTGGGGAGAACAGGCTGATAATTTTCTCATTCTGTGTTGGTAATAATCAGATTTTATCCATGCACAGGATGGAGGTGGCCACCATGAAGTCGTCCATTAGTTTGTGGAAATTGTGAAGCCTCGGTATTAGCATTTTGATTTTATGGAGTCAGACCCACCGTATTTAGACCAGAGGGAGTTGAGTGTTAAGTTGAGAGCATAGTGAAGACTCACAGACAGTAGTCAACTATACAGCCGCCTTTGTTGGCAGCTGTGGCGAGTAAATAACGTAGGAAACTGTGTGTACGGCACATCGGTCAATCAAAGTAGTCGCAACACTTAAGTAGAGCTTACAAAAATCCAATCCACACAGTCGTGAACAATAATCTGTAGATCACTAACCTGAAAGAGCTCCTTAATAACAAGAAGAAAGACTTGAGATGTGGGGATGGGAAGGAACTGAGGAGAGTTCAGAGGGACCTAAGGGTGAAGCTGAGGAAATGCAAGGATTCCTACAGGAGGAAGCTCGAGGTTAAAGTTGAGCAGAATGAGAAGAATGAAAAAAAAATCACTGGGTTTAAGGTGACAGACTGACAACCAGTGAATAACCTGGAGAGGGCAAATGAGGTAACCTTTTTTACCTCATTTGCAGGTTTAGTTCATAGCCCTCTGCTGCCTCCACCACCAAATACCCCAGACCTTCACACACACCTACACGCACACACACACGCGTGCACACACACACGCACACACACTCACTACCTTTACTGATTTTTTCCCTTTCTCCTCTTCTTCCCCCTTCCAACCCCTGCTTGACTAAGACTCATTATATGCAACAGAAGTACTGGAGAGACTAGTTTCGGTCCTACTGAAAATGCATGGGATAACTTTTCTTTACATACAGAACAAATCTAGATACAATCATCCACATACTGCAGAGGGCTTACTCCCATCTAGATAGTAAGAAAGATCACATCCCTTCTTGATGCATGCTCAATCATCCAGGTAAGTAAATCCCAAAAGGTTGATTCTGTTCATCTGGACGTAGTGTTTTCAGTGGGAGAAACGTTGACTGACAAAGTCACTTGGATGAGTGACGAAATGTTTCTCCCACTGAAAACGCTACGTCCAGATGAACAGAATCAACCTTTTGGGAGCACATCCCTTGATTTCTCAAGTGCATTTCATACTATCCGTCCACTGCAACTGATGGAGACGCTCAAGGAAATATCAATGAACTCGTCTACCGTCTCATGGCCTACTGACTACCTGACAGGCAGGACGCAGTAATAGAGACTGGGCTCTGTCTGATTTGGTGATGTGCAGCATAGGTGCCTCACAGGGTGCTGTCTCCATTCCTGTTCATCTTGTACACCTCAGACTTTCAGTACAACTCTATGTCATTAAGTGATGAGCAGCAGGAGGACACTAGTAGACTTTTTGGAGAGATTTGGGAGCAATCTTATTAGTGTTATTAAGAGTAGAGAGATAATGATCGACCGCATAATGAAATAGATACCTGCATGGCCCTGAGGCAGGATCTGTGATCAGATGAGCACTGTATTTACTGCCAGGCTGTAAAAGGTTATTTTAATGGCTAAAGTTGAGCATTTTAACACAAAAGTCTATGAGGGCTGACTTACCTTTTGAAGCTGGCATCAAATGGCCAAAAGGGGAACTGCAGTTTTTTGACAATTCATTTTTCAGCCCCAAGGGATTGCTGCTTGATTTTAGCAGGCAATGTGCTTTATGTATTCACTAGGATATTGATGCAGTATGAAAGACCGAACCTTGAAGTGGTGTGCCCTTTTTTTTTTTACCTCAATCTTTTCAGACACCGTGATGGAGTCACAGAATTTAGTATCCCTGGGGCGTTTGCAGTGTATTTCCACTCATCTATCCATCCATCTGCAGGTTTACCTCAGGCCAATCACCTAACATTCATAAAATGATGGAAAATATAGGCATTTCAGTGGGTATGCAGAAAGAGAAGCGAAAGCATATACTGGGAGTTTGACATCAAGATATTCATGAGCAGGACTTCAGGGATAGTCACCTAAACTCTGTAATCAATCACAAGCACCGAGAAAGAAGCGTTGGCTAAAACCCATCATATGTTACACCAGGAGTAAAAATAGGATGACATCCATCTTGTTCCAATAAATAGATTTTCTTATTAATGTGGTCTGTTTGAGAAAACCGCATCGGGAAGACCAATTTCACTTTTTCGGCTGTGAATGATACAGTTTTGTTTGACGCTTAACGGGCAATGGCCTGTGCCTTTTGCAATAAAGCAAAGTAGAATATCGAACTCAAGAACATTAATATTTATGATTTTTCTGGGGAGAAAAGATCAGACTGTACTCATTAAACCACACAAGTGGAAAATTAAGTCTCTAAGGAGAAAGCACTCAAAATTATCCAGCTAATGAGTGGCTATCCACAAAAATCGAAGGGAATTCAAACCAGACAATTGTTTGTTTGGTGGTTTATTTGTTTGCTTGCTTGTTTTTTCGCCTAAAAAAAATGTCATGAAGGAATTGGGTCATTATTATCCTTTTTCTTAATATTAAGTTTAAAAATACTAATTATGGTGGGATAATAGAGATGAAGCTGCAATCAAATTGTTTGCTTGCTAGTAATCTTTATCTTTGTCTCTTGAACGTTTCCATTCTTTCAAAGTCTCCCCCTTCAATCTTTCTCTGTAAATCCATCCCTCACATTTTACTACTTTAGGACAGCTGAGACAGGGGGGGGGAGAAGAAAAATCCCTACATAATGAAGGTTATGAAGAGATTACCAAGCGGATTAAAGCAGACTCCAAAGAAGAACCAAAGATCCCTGCATCATAATCAGCCTTATGCATTCAGGGCTGCTGTCGGCCTGCCTGTCCAAAGTGTCCCTATTACATCCTTTCTTCCAGAGCTCAATTCAGAAGTCTTGATATACTCCCATCCCCCTTCTGCTAATTGCATTAATTGCTGCTCTGTCACTCGCTACACTATGCAGCCAGACAAATTGCTTTAGGGATGTAACATAATTCTGTTTTATTGTGTATAAGAAGGAGAGAAGCGATCAGTGCTGAGAAAATCACAGGACTTCCCTGATATCTTAATTACTGAGCCAATGGATGCGTTTGTTCTCGGTTACAATTGCAGAAGGGAGGGGAAACTTGTCTCCACGTTGTTTTAGCAAAAGACAATGATAGACAGAGGCACAACAGGATGGCTACGTCTGTGAAATTGGACTGCGACCTGTT
The DNA here is from genome assembly GCA_015052645.1 of Benitochromis conjunctus. Classification (NCBI taxonomy): domain Eukaryota; kingdom Metazoa; phylum Chordata; class Actinopteri; order Cichliformes; family Cichlidae; genus Benitochromis; species Benitochromis conjunctus. Next base: position 15,281 of record VOQK01014678.1, read on the forward strand.
TTCACAGGAGCAACGTCTGTTGAAAGATTTGCCCCTGGTTGACACCATGTTCGGCAGGTTGTACAGGGTAACAAAAAAGAATAGAAATCAATGTGGCTGCTGATTTTGTTTTTCACCTGGGGTTGGCTGTAAGTTATTTCACCACTCTACCAGGAAAACGCAAACACGTCCACCTGAGGAATCCAGAGTTTTTCATTTTACATCGTGTTATTCATATCTCAGTAGTTATAGATGGACTGGCAGCAAACTTGAACAGCATTAGTTCAATCGTAGTCCCAGCAGATCTGTTTATCTCCAGCTGCTGCACATCTTCAAGCCACTTTGCAACCCACCTCTAACTCAGCTCCACCATTTATCCCGTGTTTGGCTTAAGCAGTGGTATATCTGTTGTCATTGATATCTGCTCTATTATCTGTTGCATGGTGCTGCTCATCTCTCCATCTTATGTATGTATGTATTTCTAAGGATGGGTCTCATTCCCAGAACAGAAGCATGCCACTAAATGTTAGTTAATGCATTTTTTTTATAATGGTTCTTAGGGATATTTTTAGAAAGTCCAAAAATGCCCTGAATTTTCCTTTAACGCCACCACAAACCTAACCTTTGTAGTTTTGACTGCAGTGTCTGGATCTATTACTGGATAAATCAGACAGCTGGGGTCCTGACATTACAATTTAGCTCAAAGCACCAACACAGCCAGTAGCATGAGGGCAGAATTTTGTTCTTGTCTTGGTGTCACTTTATTTATTGCTGTGAGAACTGCCAAGACACCCACAGATTGTGGTAAAGAAAAAAAGAAACTGAACAAAACTGCAGCACAAGTGAAAGTGTGTCTTTGTAATTGAGGCGAGCACTTACGATTTAATAATTCAGCAGTCAGAATCAGACCACTTAAGAAGGAAAAATGTGTGTAAGTCTATGAAAGTTAATGGAGCCCAATTGGATGATGTAAGTAATGTGGTAAAAATACTTTGATTTAATGAAATATTTAGCAGCCAAAATATAAAATCGCCAGTAGTCAGCTAGCTACCTTTATCTGTGCAATATTTCTGCATTAGCATAATGACCACAGCCTCTAAAACGTACTAACAAAAGCAGCCAAGCCCTCAGGGCAGCAGAGGGCAAAAGGGACAAGATGGGAGTTGGGGTGTAGTGTTGGGGGTTGTTCCAAAAGAAAACAAATACCAGTTTCTTCTTGGAAACACCAGAAGGGATCTGGAGCGTTAATACAGTCCTGTTGGACTCTTCCACTCGGAGTTTACTCTGTGGAACATGGTGGATTAGTGTGTGTGTGTGTGTGTGTGCTCCTAAATCTGTATGCGTGGGTGTGTGTTTTCTTTCGTAGGGTTTTGGTAGAAAGCTCACAGTAAGGGCTCGTAGCATCCCAGGGGAGCTTTGAGGGAGATCGTAGGTTTCACAGAAACACCGACACACACTCGTGCATGTGCCTGAAGCTCTTCCAGATTCATACCACCACGTTCATCCAAAACTTGCAGTATGCAGATAGGCTTAATGAGCCTCACAAGGTGCTGAAAAAGCTTTGCCATCTGGGGTCAAAGTTCAGCATACCCTTGTGCAATTGAAAAGAAAAATCTCTCCGGGGTGATGCAGTGTTTTTGTTGAAATCCGACCTACAGTTTGATCATTTATGCATCAGTTTAGTCTGCTGGGGGTTACTTGTTGAAATGTTGGATCTTTTAGTTTCATTCCAGACGTTATGTGGAGGATGTTGGCAACGGAGCATAATGTGTGTCAGCAGAGGGTTTTCTGTACATGTTGTGAGATTGTTTTACTGCTTCTTGTTTATAGCCGCTTATATCACATCTCTGGTGGAGAAAGTGGAAAGTTAGAGGCCAAGATGAGTCCAAGATGGGAGCAGCATGTGAAGATTTCAATTGTACAGTTCAGCTCTAGCTTTGTAAACTGTAGGCAGGAATAATATACGATACGCGTGGGGACAAAGTGTTTTTATGCCTTTTTCCATCTTTCAAACACACACATATACATTTATAATATGACCCCACGGGATGCTTCCTATGGAAGGCATGATGCCAGTTCATAGATGGAGTATCAGACAGAGCGAATACACAGGGGGATATCAGTGTGCGCTTTCATGTGTGTGTTTCTATTCCGTTTCAGGTGAACGTGAGCAGGATAGGAGAAGGTTTTGAGATCTCATGATCGATGAGACACATTCATCACATCAGAGGTGCGGATAGAAATGACAAAGTTGGATGGAAAAGAATTGTCAGGAGGGAAAGGAAGGATTAAAAATGAGTATGTATGGTGGGAAAGGGTGAAGTGGCAGGCGCGGAGGAAACATTTTGGCATTCACAAAACCACACTTTCAAATCCACAGATAGGTGTTTGTACTCAGTCGGTCAGTCTAAACACTCAACACTGCTTATATGCTTAAATGCTTATAATCAAACTGAGGATAAGCGCGTACCATAAATATACTGGCAGAGATGGAGACGAGAATAGACAGATGGGTGGAGAGGCATGACCTGTCAGTCACTCAGTCAGTCAGTCAGTCCAAAACAAAAAATACTCATTTAGAAGGTTCAACCATGTGAGACATATTTGGCATGATATTATAAAACTTTTTTTTTTTTCATCCATTCTTCTTCCACTTGCATGCAACCGGGAGTTCCGACATCCCAGTGGTCTTAAATTCAGACACACACTCATACACTAGGTATTGTCATGGAGCCAGATATCCATACAGCAAGCATCCAGGAAATCCCAGCTAAGCAGTGAACTTATCAATAATGAGGGCTTGTCAACAGATGTTATTGGATGGAGCATTCTGTGGACATCATGTGTTTTTACAGCATTTTGTTTGAAGATCCGCGAGCTGAAAGCGACATTACAAAAAAGGACAAGAAGAACATGTGTGGCAGGAGGAAGTGGTGGACTTAGTCAACAGTTCAGAAACCTTACCTTTTGCAGCCACTGAGTGTTATTCTCCATGGCACTCTCCAGATTCTGCAGCTTCCTCTCTTGCCAGGAAGGCCTCTCTTTTTGGGCCTTGCTCTGCTTGGTTTGGCTTGTATCAGGCTCGGCCTCAGGTGGGGAATCCCTCTGGAGGATATTTGTGACCTGGAAGTCCTTTAAGGGATGGCAGTTTTCCACCTCAGGGAGGATGAAAGTGTAGCTGCAGGGGCCGTGCTGCACACGGTGCTGTTGGCGCTCTGAGGAAATCGCGGTGGCCAGCAGATAGGCCAGGAAGGCGAAGGTCAGGGCCAGCAGGCGGCCCATGTCAGGGTCAAGAGAGGTAAAGGGGAGGGAGAAGAGAGACGGAAGAAGGTTCCACCACACCTGTGAGAACTGGCAAATGAATGAGGGCAGTTTCTCCTTTTGCCCTTTCTATATTTTTCGGTCCCTGAATGCTCTGCCTCTGTCTTCTTCCTGTATTCTCAGTCCAACTCCTGCTGCGCCAGCCTCCGTTTTATCACTTTCACTTGTCCTCTTTTGGCTGATCCTCCACTTTGCTGCTGCATCCAGAAGTCTTTCTCCAGTCCAGTTCGCAGTCCAGCTGTTCTTTGTGAGGGGTGGATACAAAAACACACACACACACAGGAAAAAAGGCAATTGTTTCCTATTGTAACTCCAACACCCGGCCAGCCAGCACATGCAGCTCAGCCCAGGAAGCCAACAGCAGACTTCCCTCCCACCGTTTATCTCTCTTTTGAAAAGTTGCTTTCCTCACTGCCGTCTACTCAAGCTCCTGGAGTCCATACATTGGTCTGGATGAGAGAGGGGAGAAGAGTGAAGAGAGGCCTGCTTCAGGATGTTGGCTGAAGCAGTAAAGCTCTTAAAGCAGTAAAGAGAGAGAGAGAGAGAGAGAGGGAGAGCCGTGTACCTCACCACACACACCTCTTGAACACATAATCAGTCAACCACCCTTCCCTCTTTTACTTTCTCCCTCCCTCTTGTGCTACTCCTGTTTGCAGGGGGGGTTAGAAGAGGAAGCTGCAAAAATTACACACGGCTCACCACAAGAGCCAAAAAACTACGAACGCTCTCTGAAAACTTTTTGCTCCTTCCCATTCTTGCTTTCCTTCTCTCCACTTCCTGTGTCTTTTTAATTTAAAACCATTTTACTGGCATGTCAATTTGTATTTGATAAAGAATGTGATACAAGGTTCACCTGAGTGTTCAAACTGAGTGTGTCAAATTCTCCTCTGTTTGATTAGGAATCACGTTTGTTATGTTAAAGTACAGATTAAAACTAGTTTTTGTGTTTTCAAACGCTGCAGCACAATGACTGTTTTGCCTTCAGTTGTTGGCTAAACTCATATTTCCTCAGTCTTTCATTTAGATTATTTACAATCTAAAGGAAACATGAATTCTTCGAGTAGAAACAAGCCTATTACAATGACTCTGCTGTAACCATGCATAATCTAAAGAAGAAGAGACATTTTTGGACATTTTCTCCTCCAGGTGTACTGGAGGGTATCCCACCTGCAGACTTCATTGTCCTCTTGATAGACTTCACTGTTCTGTGCCTGTTTTGCTGAGGTATTGACATGGAGTTGCAGCTTAAAGGCGGTTGCTACCTGTCCTGGTGGTAATCCCTGAACCAGATGGAGGTGAAGGGATCCATCAAGCTAAAGAGTTCTATCAGGCTCGGTTAGCCTGTGGGACTCCTGAGACAGCTGTCAGGTAGCGGCAGCCCGAGAGATGTGCAGCTCTGGGAGTAGTTGAAGCAAAAACATGGGTGTGGGAGGAATTCAGTGTGGGTCACACAAGATTTTTGGTCTACCTTGAAGCGAAAGCGATGCTATACTCACTCTGTATGCCTCAAGACACTTTATACTGTAACGTAAAGTCCTAACAATAATACAGAGAAAACTGAGAAAACCCTAACAAACAGATGACACTATATGAACAAGCGCTTTGGCATCAGTGGGAAGGAAAAACTCCCTTTCAACAGGAAGAAACCTCTGGCAGAACCAAGCTCAGCGAGAGGCAGCCATCTTCCATGACCAGTTGGGGGTGAGTGACGGAAGAAAGACTCTGCTTTCATCTATACACAAAGCAAAGTCTGGAGACAAGGGAAATGATTTACCTATCACTAATGGTGAGGTCACTTAGGTAATTGAAGAACTCCTTGGTGGCAGAGCACTTGAGATGGATGACTTAGCCTGCCTGTGAAGGTCTACACCCGGGCACTGGAGAGGAAAGCCCATCCATTGGTTGAACCTAAGATTCAGGAGGAACAATGCAGCTTTCGTTCTGGTCGTGAAAGATTGGATCAGCTCTTAATCCTTTCAAGGATATTCAAGGGTTTGTGGGAGTTTTCCCAACCAGTCTACATGTGCTTTGTGGACTTGGAGAAGGCATTCCAGCATTTCCCTCATGTGGTACCTGTTGGAGGTGTTAGCATTTTGAGTTTTAATATATTTTGATGTTTAGGATTTATGTTTAAGTTCTTTAGGTTATCTAAGTTCTTTTCTATTATGCCTAGGTCACTGTTATAGTTCATTGTTTAGATTATTATAATTCTACCCCTGTGTTTAAGTCTCCCTCGCCCTTCATGTGTTGTCTGTGTTTTTATGTTGTCAAGTTCATGTTGTCATGTCTGCATCTCCTTATATTTCCTGTTTTATTTTGAAGAGGTCTTGTGTTTCTATGTTCAATGTGTTTAGTTTGACTTTTCCCCTGTGATGTCGTTATGTTCACTTGTGTCAGCTGTTTTCCCCATAAGTTGATGACCTCCTGTGTGTATTTAGTCTGTGTGTTTTCATTCAGTCCTCGTCAGGTCGTCTGTGATGTCCATGTCATGTTTCCAAGTTTTCACGCTTACCAGGTATTCATGTATTCTTGCCAGGTTTCCATGTTTAGGGTTTTTCATGTTTACTTTCTAGTTTTCCCCCAGTTTAGGTTTTTGTTTAGCGTCGTAATTGATTTTGCCTTTTGTTTTGTGCCCTCTAATCAGCCGCAATAAACGTCTTGCTTTCTGTTAAAAATCAAGTTTTCATTTTGTGTGTCTGCATTTGGGTCCTCCTCCTCACTCCACACAGTCAGCTTTGCAGCCAGACTGTGACAGTTCCAGGGGCATCTAAGTGACGGAGGCCTTCCTCGTTGGTGATTTCAGGATATCATCTTTGCTAGCCTGCAAGTGGTGTCAGTGGAGGAGAAAATGGATGGATGGGTGAATGCATTGACATGACTGACATATTTTGAAGGTTACTGCAATACTCACCAGTGACAACTCCTCTGGTTAATGTGGTTGTATACATGTTCATTGGAAAAAAAATTATCCTTCTGTTACTGTGACCAACGACCTTAGTAAACACTTTGCTGATGCGTTAAATTTCTTAATCTCTACTTACAAACCTTACGAAAGACTACCTGATGTCCATTTTGTAAATGATGGTAACCATAAGAATGAAAACAGACAATAAAATACAGTATACAAGTGATTGAAAAATTTGCACATTCATATAGTATTAATTTGTCAGTCACATCCACAACTGGCTGGACACATGTGATGAGATGAGACTAGCCAAAAAGCTTATCTCAGGGCTTTTTACAACAGTACCAGTGGATGGCATCAAGAACCAATAAATGTTATGACAGTAGCTATATATGTTTTTATACAGTCTACATGCTAAGAAAATTAGTCTCCATGCCCTTGTTTGCATTGTACCAGTGAAATCAGCAGTAACAGCACTGCAAGTTTAATGACAATTTTGACCAAATAACAACGCAAGCTAAATAAACATTAAGGTCTCCATTCAAAAGCTTCAGAAGAAGCGCTCACATCTTTTAAATTATTCATAGATTTTTATTGCTCCAACCGAGTAATAATGGTAAGTGGTCATAATGCATATTGCCTCCACTGTTTGGATACTCCATAGCTATCTTTCTGCCTGCAGACACTCGACTCCAGGGACGCTACTGATGCAAGCTCCACCCTCAGGTTTGCTTCACTGTGAGGACAGGAAATATCATCAAAATGAAATGCAGACGCTTATACCTTCGCTGTCAAGGCACATACATACTGCTGTGTTGTTTAAGTTTGTCATATTTTGGTAAAACATGCATAAGTCTGCCATGTCCATTTCTACTATGCTAGGCAGGGACAAATCTGTGTGTGTTATTTCCTGTCCTCACAACAGTGCCTGTACCGGAAGTGTCCCCACAGCGCAGCCAGACCTCTGTCACCAAACCTACCTCTCCATCCATTTCCATTTCCCCATCTACGCAATTATGTTTCATTCATATTACCACTGTTCTCTGATGCGTCACAAATGCCCCCTCTGCCTTATCTCCCACTGCACTGGGAAAGATTCCGTCCACACGACAGCACAGATGATCCACTTAATCATAGCTTGAATGGGTGAGCACACCACAGGGCACCATGCTCGCTTTCAATACATCCTTTTTTTTTCTTTCTTCCCAATACTCTATTGTGACAGTGATCAAGCACTACTGACTCAAACAAGCTCAAAACATCATTCTCAAAAGGATAAGAGGAGAGGAAGTTGGCCCGTCACACATACGACTTGAAGGCTTCTTGTTTGCTTCCTGTGATCAATACTCCCAAAGAGTGAGAGACTCATATTTGACTTCCCAATTCACAGATGTGGGTCTTTTTTTTTCTATTGTATTAAGACAGCCAGTGTACAGTATGAAAGTCTCAATCTCACATATAATGTTCAGGTGCTTTAGACTCCGGACCTTTAACTCCCAAACATGACGAGCATTCCACGCTGCTGCCGTTGTGTGGACGTTTAATGACCCAGCAGCTTTAATGCTCAGTGTGCAGCCACATCATTCAGCATACCAGTGACTCGGATCTGCACACCAGCTCGTACCCAGGTGATGCATGCCTTGTATATAGCGCCCACCTTTTAAACATGGCTCAATTTACTGGTCTTCATATATATATAATTTGTTTGTTTTGTAAATGACTGCATCAATTTCTCATGCACACCACTCAGTGTGAGATCTGCAGAAATAAAGACAAAAAATGATTTACTTCAGCCTCAGACTGTTGCTGTGGTTTTGTTTGATTCATTGCGGTCTTGTTCTCCGTAGACATCAGCGAGACAGACATCAGACTGGCTCGTGTCTTATTAAATGATTTCAGCTACAGTTGCTTTTGCTTCTTGCTATGGAGAACAGTCAAATGTTGCTTTAATTGCATAAATTAAGAAAACGTGGATTCAGAGTTTTGTTTTGCTTTTTTTATTAAAGGAAAAACTAGTTTTCGCACTGAGACGCAGATGCTGGTTTTTATGTGTTAAACATTTTACATGTGAGACCGAGCTCGTATGAGGTGATATAACAAGTGTGTTGGGTACAAGACGCAGCAGAGTAATGATCTCGTGCAAACTCAGTGACACTGCAATATCCAGAGGGAGAACTCAGAACCTTGTTCCCCCCTGTGGCCTCTTTCTGGAGAATAAAAAAAGAGCCCATTCACATTTTATTGCACATATTTTTTCATATAAAGACAGGCCGAAGAGGAAGACGGGATTAGATCTTTTTGGCAGGAGATGGGACCGAGCAGCAATGAACCAGGCTGCAATCTAAGAGGGTCACGCCAGAGAGAAATACATCGATATGATTATTTATGGAGATGGCTTAAACAATCGTGCTGCCTCAGGTCTGTTGTGTGTCGACAAATACTCCATGTATCATCTGACCGGTTCCAGTGTTCAATGACAGCACGAAAGTAAATATTTAATATGTAACATTTAACAGAGTCTGCTTTCAGTTAAGCAACTGAATATGAGTCGAAGTGAAAAGTGACTGTTGCTGTGCGTTGAGAGGAGTTTGAACGCGGTCCAGTGTTCTTTCAGAAAACAAATAACTGCTTATAAACCTACATCCAAGCCTACGTCCACCTCTATAATGCTAATATTATTACACATAATTTTTATCTGTGAAATCAGATGATCCAAAATCAGATTTGCATATTTTTCCCTCTGGCATGTCACGCTTTTTGTATATCTAGATTGTTTGGATGTTTCGGGAAAAAAGGGCTGAAAAGATGTCTTCCTACTTTTGAATATAACCAGTGAAATCAGAAGAAACAACACCGCCTCTTATAGAACGATAAAATAGTAGGCACTGTCAAACTAAAAGACAATTTGAATCAAATGACAACGCAAGCTAAACTTGGAACTCTTTAGCCGAAAGCTATCAAGCTGGTCTTTTAAATTATTCAGTGATTTTAAATGCTCTTAACGACTAATAATTATAAGTGGTCATAATGCAGATTGCATCCACTGTTTGGATACTCCGTATCTATCGTTCTCCCTGCAGACATCAATTCTGCTGATGCAGACACAAATCTCAGGTTTGCTGCACCAGAGGACAGGAAACACCATCAAAATAAGACACAAGAAATAATACTTTCACTCTCAAACTACTACTTTTTAGGTCCTTAATTTTGTGAGCAGTGTTGTTTTTTTCTACATCTTTGTTAAGTTCATTAAACAAACCAATGTGAAGTTGATCGGATCTTTTAATAATAGAATAGTCCCATTACTTTAACTTATTGATTTTCTCCTTAATGTTTAAATGGTTGTAATGGTCCACAACGCCTGGGTCAAACAGGGACAAATCTCTGTGTTATTTGTATTCTTCCCTATAAAGATAATGGTATAATGGTTGGTACTTGCCTTTGTGATGACAAAAAGAAAGAAAGAAATGAAAAGAAATAGCAGTAAGGTGACTTTCAATGAAAACGTGAAAGTTAATTATAAAAAGGAAAATCTTGTAGCCTTGTCCCTCATCGGATCACATTTCAATTAAAAACACCAACACCATCATAAAAACATATAGATTCAGCTACATAGTTATTCAATTCCATCACAAAAATTACCAGATGCTGTGAAATATTTATGTATCAGTCACAGTACAGCAATATTTTTTAGATATTGGTCTTTACTGAAATGTCAAACATGCGCACATTTTCTGTTTTATCAAACAAAGTTTTGGTGTAGAAAGAAATTTCCCAGAGCCTGGAATTCATGGGATCCTATAGTCGAGTGCTCTCCCAGGGGAACCCTGGTCGCTTAGTTCAGTGTCTCCTGTCAGGCCAAGGTATTTCCCACTGCTCCCCGAAGGACCTGAATCAATCCGCCTGCTGTATTTGAAGGTCACATTCAGCTTCCCCTCCTCCCTGATCTGGCTCTAGTGGCTGGGTTTTTTGCTGATCCCTGCACCACTCATCACCACGTCCTGTCCCCCGGGTGAAAGTGACAGAAATGTCAAGCAACCGTTTTTTTTTTCTCTTTATTTATTTTCAGTTAAATTACTTTCAGACGGGGAAAAAAAAACATTATGTAAATTAATTTTAGATCATTTCACCGAATGCCAACTTGCTGAAAACTTATGGCCATCCGCTTCCATTTTGTTATTCTAGTGGAGCGGTGGGGAGTTATCTGCCCCATGGTACAGCTTTGTGCTTTGGGCCCCATCACTCCACACAGCAATCTAAACCTTCCATCTGGGTAGGGTGGAAGGACCAGAGAGCGAGAACAGAACTGCACCAGATTCCCTTTAAATGCGTATATCTTCTCCTAAACTCATTTTTACTGTAAGAGCACCATCCCCTACACCAGCTCTCACTCACAGATGTCCACATATTTATTTGTTAAATGTGAGATATTTAAAAAATGTACCTAAAGCAGGTATCTAAAGCAAACAATGATGATGACGGTAGCATAGCTTTGCCGTCTCCCATTGTGCTGTTTCTGGGAGAACAAGGCAACCAGGCAACGTCGAGCCCAGGGGAACTGTTCTGAAGAGAAAACAAAGTTTAGCTCAGCTAATTTAAACTGGAAGTAATGTGAACTCAAATGAACCGCATCTGACAAGCCAAGGAGTGAGAAAAGTCTTTCTGCTCAATGCTCATTTAACATATGCTGTGCAGCTTAAATTTAAAAAAACTCCTTGTGTATTCACTCGTTTGTGGTTCAAATCCCTCGTTGTAAAGGTGCTTGAAGATGACATAATCACAAACTGTTAGGTCCAGCAAAAACACAGCTCCACATTCAGAGCTGGAGCCTGAATAGAACGCCAAATGCCATAGAGAGTGATTCACCCGTGGACCTTTTGATTGTGTACACAATGATATGCCTTCATTTCCATGGAGACTAAACAAATAGACCGGTCGGTGTTCCTCTTTCTCGATATGGGAGACTTTGTACCTCTGCTCATTCAACTATCAAAGCAAATAGGCTATTCCAAAGAGGAAATTCTTGCACTTGCCAAAAAACAAAAAACAGTCTATTGTTGACCATAAAACTCAACCATACTGCAATTTTAAAGAAAGAAAGAAAGAAAGAAAGAAAAACAGTTGTCAGTAATTGATCATGGCTTATGGAGATAAAAAAAAAAATGGTGTTGACAAATGAGCAATTTCTCCCTTTAACTCCAGCATTCAGTCAAATCTTAATGCACCCAGGTAAAGAGTTGTGAGAATGTGGTGCTCAGCCTGTGGTCAAACCTGCCAAATAGTCTACACAGACAATTTAACAGCGCTCGTAAAAACAGGAACATTAGGCAAAGCATGTCCAGATCCACGTATGTCTCTCATTGAACTTCCTTGTCCATCCTCTACTGGAGAACCACTTCTCTCTTAATGAAAAACGTCCCGACTTTGCTCTCCTGCAGTTCTGCCTTTTAGAAATTTCTTAATGTACATTGCATTTCGATTCACCTGTGACACACGTAGTCTGCTATGAGAACGATGCCTGATGCACAGCCCAGAGAGCATTCTTGTAGCAAGCTGCCTCTTGTAAAACACCACAAAACCCATCCGACGCCTGGGCGCAATTACTTCGAGAAACGGGCAGATGAATAGTGCAATGCGGTCTGTTTTTAACCACTGCTGCTTCCTGCCCATTGATGACCTGTGCAAAATTTTTACAGAATCGGTTTGTGAATCTTGGCAAGGATGTGACGATGGCAATGAATGAGCTAATGCACATATTAAATAATAATAAAAACGATTTCTTTCATCAAGTTCACTGTCACCTTTAACTGGTCTGTTTCCAGTCACTGTCTCTGGTTAGACAAGCCTTCAGTGGCTTCACACATGATCCTGCTCTAGAGGCTTTTAATGTGCCTCATATGTGATTTCTAAGTGCAGTGGGTGAGCGACGTAGTGTGTGTGTGCGTGTGTGTGTGTGTGTGTGTGAATGATTGGGAGGCACCTCTCTTGTTTTGCAGCGAGATTAGGTAATGCAAAGCAGTTTATAGATGAAACACATATTGAAAGCAGCTGCTTTTCTCAGGATTGACTGTGTTGTGTGTTGAGTATCAAGAGCATGTCAACAGTCCAGCATGCCCTACATATGGCTTTGCGTGTCTGTACTTACATTAGATTTCACGTGGAACACATGCAATATGACTTCTGACCTTGCACGCACTCAGTAGTCGGTTTCCTTTACCTGACACTGTGCACCTGGGTCCACTTTTCAACTTTACACTTTTTCATCTGGGGGGGTTGCTTTGTGTGTGAGTATGCAGATATGTATGTGTGTCTGTCTGAGCATGTCCGGCTCTGGAGGTGGTAACGGGTTTGCTAATTGGAGTTCATTAGCTTCCTTTTCAGTGGACATAAGATGTGTGTTAGCTTGTCAGAGTGAGTTACAGCTTTATTTGCTTATCTTACACATAAGAGATAGGAAGGGGTGAAATATGCCCAAAAAATAATAGCAACAGAGTGCGACCACACCTCTCTGCCATTTAGATATGTGATTAAGACTTAATTAAAAGCTAATGTGCTAGTTAGCCTAAAGCCACCTGTTAAGCTAATCCCATTTTAGCAGAACTTCTTAAGCAGCATCGCTAAGCTAGAAAAGATGATGAACTTCCTGACTGCGTTAAAGGTTAATCAGAAATTAGAATTTTCACTCAGAAATGTAAGATGAAAAGAAGAGTAAATTTAGTTCAGATAAAGCGAGTCGTGGCACCATGCCCAGATCGTTTTAGCTTGACAGTGCTGCCTTATGTCAGGGTTTCCAACGCTCATGCTTTTGGCTTGAGACATCCACTTTTTCTCTTTCTGTCTAACGCTCTCATGTTGCCCAAATAAATCTCACAGTAAATAAGAGGAAGCTTTAAACTCCCTCATTTATGGATGAAAAAAAGAATATATATATTATGTGTACACTAATTACGCATAGGATAAAAGCTGTACACCATGTTGTTTTCCAGCATCACTACAGAGTTAACGCTGATTCATAAATGTCACACAGTGTAAAAGATATAATGGTCATGCTTCTGTTAAACTAAAGAGAAAAACAAAGACCTCTACAGAACAAACACATTTTGAATATTTTGTATTTCTACAATTTCACATGGAATACAAACTGAAATGTCCACGTGTGATGACCTCTCCTTATGTTGAACCAGTTCACGACACTTGCAAATAAACCTTTAGAAAGTCGCGAAAAAGACTTGAATCTGTAATAAGTGGGATAAGCAAGACTCAGTGAATGCATCCAGACACTGAGAAAACATTAAGGCTTAGTTTCCCAGACATGGATTAAGCATAATCCTAGACTACAAAACTTTTTCAGTGTAGATAACTGAATTTGAATTTTGGTCAACAATGTAGTTTAAAAAATATTCTGGTAGCTGGGCCCCTGTGGTGGGTGAGGCTTACACTGAGTTCTTTTGAATTCTTTGGATGTTGTGGGGCTTTAAAATTCATGGATCAGAGTTGTTGGCTTCCCTGTAGAGGTCTGTTCCAGGGTACTGGGGAGGAGAGTAGATTAGGGAAGAACAATCCAGATTGTCCAGGTTGCTGAACACTGGACTAGCTTCTTATCCTCCTCAGCATATTCAAGGTTGTCTAACCAGTCTATATGTTTTTTTCTGGACCTGGAGTAGACATTCAAGTGCATTCCTTAGAGTGTCCTGTGGGGAGTGCTTTGGGAGTGTGGGGTATTTGGTCTGCTGTTGCAGACTCCCCGGTTCCTGCACAAAAGCAGTGAGACTCACTCCAGGTGGGAGTTGGATTCAATCCGGGCTGCCCTTTGTCAGTGATTCTGTTCATAATTTTTAAGGACATAACATCTGACACAGTCAGCTTGTCTCTACTTTCTGCAGATGATGTGGTCTGTTGGATTTTTTTTTGCAGCTCTTGTGGGATGCTTCCAGCCTGCAGTGGTCAGTATCTATCAAAAAAGGATCCACATAATGGTGGTGAACCACCAACAGGGTCATGGGTGGCTAAGGTTTAGTGATGCACGTGGGGAGGGAAGCCTGGTCAATGTGGTCCAATCCAACAGATGAGCAACTGTAGCTCAAACTGTCAAAAAAAATGCAGGTTCTGAAAAAAAAAGGTGTCCGAATCCACAATGCATCATAGTTTGTTGCATATGGGGCTGCATACCACAAGCCCAGTCAGGGTTAGCAAACACCTGAGCCACAGAAAGACGCAAGAAGGCGGTCTGGTTTGATGAATCCCATTTTCTTTTACATCATATGGAAGGCCGGGTCCATCTCTTACCTGGCAAACACATGTTCATGTTCTGCTGGGAAACCTTGGGTCCTGCTATCCATGTTGATGTTGCTTTGCCTACCTAAGCATTGTTGCAGACCATGTGCACGCTTTCATGGAACAATGTTCCCTGATAACTGCAGCCTCTTTCAGCAGGATAGAGACCACAAAGCAAAAATTGATCAGGAATGGTTATGGGAGCACAACAATAAGTTTGAGGTGTTGACTTCCCCTCCAAATTCCCCTGATCTCAATCCAGTCAAGCATCCGGTCAAACAACTCTGATCCACAGATCCTCGTAACATGCGGAAGGATCTGTTGCTAACATCTTGGTGCGAGATACCACAGCACACCTTCAGGGATCTAGTGGAATCCATGCCTGAGACACAGTATTAGGCAGGCGGTCATAATGTTATCCCATGCAGCAGTATTAGGCAGCAGCAGGATTCATATGAGCAACTACGCATCGGACACAATATGCATAGGACACGTCATTAATTACTTTAAAAACCCAGTAATAATAATAATAAATGACACTCTGTGCTTTTCTCTGTTTCAGGTAGTGAGCTGTTATACATTTTCCCAAATATGAAATAATTTCAATAATAACTTATAATAATGTTGAATAATATTACGGCAACTGAAATTGAAATTGTGACTTGTATTAATGTAAACACAGACTCAAATACTGCCCTAAATCTCACTCCTGCTGTTATCTGAAAGTTGGCAACCCTGCTTACATTAGAACAGTAAATACATAGTAACACCTATGTAGCCTCTGAGAAAAGTAGGCAGCAAAATAGATTTTAGTCTTTTCTATTAATATTACTAAATTTAATGTGATTTCCCGTGAAGTGGAGAACGGAACATTTCCAGCTCACTCTGACAAACCTTTTTGCTGCAGTGCATTTGGGAAAGACTGAAACGATGATCATCAATATGTATTTCTTCAAAAGAATGCTGAACAAAACCGCCAAAGAAAACACCGAGGCAAGTCTTTAACAAAACATTAAGACCGTGCGTGTCTGCACATACAAATGGCCGCTAAATCCCAATCATAGGTGAGTGCATAAATGTAGATAATCTAACAATCTAACACAAATACACCTAGGCTGCAGGAACACCTCAAGTGCAAATCTTACGGAAAACCTCTGAACATTATGTCCCTGTGAATTATGGTTTTAATGCTTCATCTGTTCCCATTAGGCTATCCATCACGCCGGTGCTCACTTAGTCATGGAGCGGTTTCATCAAGGGGGGAGAAGCGCGAGGGGAGACGGGAGGAGGTGTGCACACGTAAGAGCACGAAAGCCACAGAGAAAAAGAAATAAGAAGCGGGAAAAAAAAAAAGGTGTGGGGGTGAGAGTGGTGGCATGCAAATAAGTGATGGTAAATGAAAGGATTAAAGAAAGAGAGAGGGATGTTGATGTGACCTGAAAGGAGATAAAATGCGAGGACAAAATGGACGAGCAACAGCAGCGGTGCGGAGACAGAGCCGAGAAAAGGGGTCATTTAGACAGATTGATGGTGATGAGGGAAGGCTTGAGATCCCTCCAATACTGATAGCTACTCACGACTGCTCTGTCTGACAGAAATGGGCTCGTGTTTGTTTCTGTGTGTGTGCTTCTGTGCGTTTCCTCGTTTGCTCATCGTATTGTCCCTTGCAATACGAGCTTTAGAAAAGTGGCCTTGACACCAGGTGGGAACCAAAACACAGCACTGGGCTGTTTAGACTTGCATGATCTAAACTATCAATTTTAGCTCAGCCTGTGAATTCAGAGGCTGGTTTTTGTAGGTCACGGGTTGTTTCCGTCTGTTTGCATTTGGGGGAGATTAGAGAAAAGGGATAAAATGTACTATTAAAGCCAGTAATTGTACGCTGAAACACGCAATTATGCAAAAATGTGTTCCGTAATGCCAGCTTATTATAGCGACTTGTACTATGAAATTGTCGCCGGCCCTTCTACCCAACGTGGTATTAACCGTGTCGTAGCTTATCAGCAGCGATTGAATATTGAGTCGCATAAGCTCGTCTGACTGCATGCCTCCGTCATGTTAAACATTTTGCATTTCCATGACCAATCTCCCTGTTGTCAGATCAGGGACAAATACTTGTGGAGCTTTTGCAGTGAATACAAATTTTACTCCTGCAAACAGCTATTACTTCCAAACATCCTTGATACTAGACCTTGTAATTTTCTTGTTTAAAGTAAATCTCACGCCATTGTGTTTGTTTGCCTGGCAATCTGGCAGCGCCCAAGGAAATGGCATTTCCGTGGCAGCGTCTCTGTTTTACCTTCATCCCATTTTTACCTGCACTTTTTAAATCTAGAAAGCTCTTTTTTTTCTAACCTTGTTATTCAACTTTTGATAGCCTTAACTCCATTATGCAGCCATGGCTCCGCTAACCCCCAGCGATTGGTCATTGCTTTACCATCCAGTGTGCTGCATGCCAGGCCACCCAGGTTGTTTCTGTTGAGGAAATATCAGCTCAGATGGAGGTGTTAAAGTAAAATGTTGTCAGTGATATGGATCACTGGCCACAGAGGGTTTCAATCAACCACGCAATATGAAGGGAAAAGACATGGCGACTCTGTCCAAAATGTCACTGACAAATGCGCGGTGCAGGAGCTCTGAAGGTTGCATGTTATTGGGAGAGGTGGGAGGAATGACAAGGATTGAAAGAGTGAAAGATAAAGAGATGGATGAGGCTGGGCGTGAGGCAGGAGGGGAGGGAGATAACGCAAATGAAGAAAAATAGGAATTTGAAAGATGGAGAAGCAGTCGCTTGTGGTGTAAGAGGGCAGAAAGCCGTAGGTTGCGGTTCAAACTTAAAACTAACAAGTCTTATCTCAAATGATCACTACGAGGGGGGGAGTAAGAATCCTTCACAGTGCAGCGAGGTATGAGGGGGGAAGGATGATTTCAGTTTTACAGATGGGCTTTTTCATACAAACCTGCTAGGAGAAAAAGATGGGGGAAAAAAAAGATTGATGCAGCAAACCATATGACCATCGTTGCTCACTGTGTCCCTCCCTATGCAGCGGCAGGTAAACGTTTTTGTGTTCTAAAAGTGAAACATCATCACTTCTTCCTGTTACTTATTACCAAATTTGTATGTTTGAAGTAAGAAAAAGAATGCAGTTGCACGCTGCTTGAGCGGACCCGTTGCTCAATTTGTAGAGCACATTGCCATAAACCCCAGGAAAACTCTAAATCGAGACCTAAATGCTGTGCAATATCGAGCTGTACCATCTGGTGTTACTCAAGAAGCTGATTCAAATTGCTGGAGTGAGTGTGTGCTGTTTGGAGAACATTGGTTAGTGGCCAGTTTAAATGTTTCTACTTAAAAACAAATAAATGTAAGACAATATCTGCAAGGAATCCGTTGCAATTCGTTGAAAGTGTGAAGGCGAATTTATGTGTCTTCAGCCAGGTGTCGTTTTTCTGTAAATGCGTATACATCTGTGGTTATAAGTTTAGAGCAAAAAATAGTTTGGATTTGAACTTGACGATATCCACATGCGGTTTATTTGTCAGTAATGCTTTCTGTCACGATTTACAGACAAATCATTTTTAATTTGTTAGCTAGCCCGAACACACCAAAGCAGTAATAGTATCATTAAACGAGAACCCTCTGTCTCAGTGGAGTCTGCACCGTTGGCAAGTTGGACAAAAATGCCTAAACACATTGGATTGTGCTTAATTTGAGTCTTTAAACAAAAACTGGGCTAACCAATAACTAAATAAGTTGTACAATTTATGTAAATGCAATTTAAGCATATAATTAAAATTCATGTTTTGTTTAGTTTTGGTTTGTTTAAATAAAAGAACAATATATAGAAACAGCAAACAGCCTCATTGTAAAATACTCTGTTGTGTCTTTAATGCAGTTTAACATGTTTCACCATTGCGTATGTCATTGTGTAATTCACTTGTCGCGGTTGTGGCTCTTTTTTTTTTTTACAGTACCTTAAATGTTATTCTGACTTAACTAGTGATTGACAAGGCAAGTGATTTTTGGGCACGGAAAATAGTGTCATTGTGTGGCTCATAAATATAAATTAAAAAAATAGCGTAGCTTTAAAGTTGATCTGAAAAGCAGTCGTATAGAGACGTTTCTTGTCAAACACGCTCAGATAAGAGGCGTGTGGAGGCTGTGGCGTTTTAATGATTCAGGGCGCTCAGAGGTTAGGTGTGGTTCTGAACCAGGCCAGGGATTACATATTTATTGTTTTAGGACTGGTTTCAAAGTAATATTGTGCATATTTTCAAGGAAATGTGTAGGCTTTTATCTGTCATCATGAGCATATTAAACAATTACACAGGCTATTTCATATAGCAGATATATATTTTTAAAAAAGCATCGACTGCTCTGTTTTATTCTTTGCCGAAATCAATTGGGAGCTTACGCTGGACTGTCACAGCAGGCGTAAGATTTAATTACAGCTCTCTTTAACAGTTTAAATGCGCCTTTGTTAATAATCCCTCTGCGCATTCCATTCAGTGTTAATACTGTAATTATGAAACATGTTTACACGGCTTTGTAACTGTAATTTAGAAGTTAACTCCTGTTTGTTTGTTGGGTTTGTTTTAAATTTGCTTCATGCGTAAATGATTTGCAAGCAATGTTATAAGACAGATAAGCAGTGATAAATAGGGAAAGCTTGCTTTCATAAGACTTCCAAACTCAATTCCAATTTATTTCTTTTCTTTGTGTGTGTGTGTGTGTGTGTGTGTGTGTGTGTGTGTGTGTTCAAGCTTGCTCACAGCAGCTTTGTTAGTCAACCCCAACGCAACGCATAGAAATGCCTTGCCTCAGTCGCTTCCACTCACAGTTGGAAAAAAAAAAGCAATCAGCAAAAGCTGAACTGGTGACCAGTCGGTGCTCTTTGTTACTGCTGAGCAGTTTGCTAAATTATTGCTACATCAGTGTAGTACAATGTTTCCCTCGTCACTCTTGTTGTGCAAATCTTTTTGGCTAGCTTGCCGAGTACTGTTTTTTCTTTATTAATTTGATATTACATGCATATCAGTCAGCAGAAGATGAAAGATGGGATTTATGGTTCCCCCCATTTAAAAAAAATGAACTTACTGTGTTAAGATCTTACCTACCTTTTTGTTCAAAAGCACAATTTGCAACATATGCAGTAACAAATTCATAAACGCGTTTAAACAACTTTGTAGAATATTGTCATAAATGAAGATAAAAACTTTTGTTGCTTTTTTAAAATCATCTTACTTTTAAAGAAAGACACATTTTGCAGTGTGGTTACACACCTCCTTTCTGCTGAACAAGCATACTCTTAAAGTTAGCTGATACAGCTGAATCTTTGAGACATTCATTTCGATAATCCAGGGAGCACAGGGCCGCTTGTATGAGACCATTGTTTTGTTGAAGTGTTTTTTCAGACCAAATTGGACGTTGCTGCATTATGGATTTATTGTGATTTATTTTATGTTCTGCACAGCTATCAGCCTAACAAAACACGTGTCACTCGTCTTTTTATCCAAGTAGAATATGTCGGTTGTCCAAAATAACCCCAACCTGTATCCCTGGACTTGTTCTTGGATAAACTGGATACCTTGATGCTACACGGCAGGGTTTATGCTGGAAGCAGGGCAGAGTGGATTTAAGGGTAGTTTATTTTTGCTAAATCGGACTTTGATAAATATACATAACATTTTTCAAAAGCCTAATAAATTACTTTCCATTTTAAATCTTGAGGATTAAAGGATTGTAAGACTAGATGCAGCTGCAAAGGGCAAAGAAAAGAGAAGCAGTCGTCCAACAAAAAAACCCCTCAAAGACAATGAGTCTTTTGATTCAAAGGAATGAACGCAACACTCGGTGGGTAAAGAAGAGGATCAGTGCTGTTATGTGTAGGCTACGTGCCTTATCAGTGCAAAAAGTCAAACTTGGATCAGTCAATAGTTTAAACTAAAGTAAAGTAACGGGTTCTTATATAATGCTTTTCTATTCTACCTCAGTAACCTATTTACACCCACTCATACAATCACTTTTTTCTACACCTAAATGCTTTCAATCTAACATTCAGACACATTCTTACTCTGATGTTGTGCAATAGCGTTTTGGTTTTTTTTTCTACTAGAAAGTGATATAACTACGTCTCCTAACTCTTAGCTTTTCTTGAAATCTATTTCTAATGCCCAGCAGGGGGCAACTTTTCTGGCTGCACTGAAACATCAAAGACTTCAGCTTCCTGGGTCTGTGACCTCCATAAACGCTTTCCTGCTGACTTCCTGCTGTTTATGATCTTAATCGCTAGCATCAAGTTTCAAGGAACACAATGTGACACTCATTTAAAAAATTTGGTCCCCATTAAAATCAAACAATATATCGAAGCGGGGCATGCTGTTTGCCTGGCCTGTATCGTGATTGACAAACGGCTAGCATGTGAATGTGGAGTGTGTCTTGGTTTCAAAACCAAAAGGGCAAGGTTTCACAACACGACTTCACCAAAAAATAAGTGTGACGTCATGGTTGCTGTGTCCATCCTTTGTATATATACTCTATGTGTAAAACACATGCGGTATTCTAATCCCTAATAAGCCTAAAGACCTTAAACATAATCTCTTTGTTTCTACTTTACATCTGCAGCAAATTTATTGTGATAATGCGGATTCACCGGTTGGTATTTATAATGTTTGAAGTTTGGAACTCTCACACCGAGAGCCCAAAAAGGATTTAAAGACCACATCGATTCGTGCCAGACCACCTCCACGGGCCAATATATTTCAGCAATTATGTTTGCTGAGAACAGCATTTCATCATCCAAATACTTAAATCAATTTCACAAGAGGCTGAGAAAAATTGTAGGGGATACAACTGCAATGTCTCGCTACTATAATAATGTCACATCATGAAATATTTGTATGTGTTGGCTAAAGCTAACGTGGTATGAAAACAATAGTAAGAATCCGCAGCATGAGACAGTCCATGAACCCTTTTTTTTATCCCTTATCTATGCTTGGTGGTGAAGCACAGGTCGCGGCTTTGGTCTGACATGCTACATGTGCCATGCTTTGTTGCTTAGAAACCCCTCGCCTAGCTCAGACTCAGGTCAGTTTCTGCTGATCGGGGTTTTTTATTCATCCCCCCCTTACACACACACACGCACACACCTACACACACACACACACACCTTTGAACATGGAAGGGAAGAAAAAACATATAAATCTTCAGTAATTTTACATACGAGCCGAGCCTCGACCTCCAACTGACTGGAGTTTTCGCACCAAGAGAACAACCACAAAACACCCTGAATGAATACGCTTCACAGCGATATAAACTAACATCCTCTGCCTGCATATTATCAGCCTGTCAGTGTGTACCTCCACTCCCCCTGCGCTCTGACAGTAAACTATGCCATTT
>VOQK01014679.1:0-12738 GCA_015052645.1 Benitochromis conjunctus
TACTATGTTGGGTGGATGCTACAGGGCAAAAGCTTGCTCAGCCAAGCCACAGATATTACACTCATTTTCAGGGGGCGGGTTGCCATTTACAGTCACGTCTGCCTGCCAGTGCTGAAGACAGCTAAGATAAGGGGGAAATGTCCCAGTGGCGGGGCAAGTGAAGGCAGGGGTCCGCTGCTTTGATTTCAGATTCTGTCGAGTCCGTGATGCCGATGAAATATTCCTCCCTCAGGCGCCTAATACACACAAGGCTGATCACACCACTGACAGAGTCAAGGGGCTAACTCCATTTTTTTTATGTCAAGTAGTCAATGTGTATTTTTGTCTGAAGTAGAGAAGTGCCACTTACATTGCACTGCTCTACTTAGTCCAATCACTTATGCTATAACACAGTTCAAGGAGCCAGGTGACTTCCAGGTCAGTTTGTGTACAGTAACGATGACAAAATACTGTGTCACTACACTTTTTCAGTTTACTGGTCATATGAAGTGATATCAAGTATATTTTTAATAAAGGAGTTGATACTTCTCCAATGATCAGTAGGTGTAGGATGTAGATTTCAATAGATAAGAAATGACAGTGTAGCATTCAGTATACACAGATATATCTGACACCACCGCTGTGTATTTCTTACCTTTTAGAAAATATTTCTCTTCATGAATATTCCATTTCTTTGACTGTACCCCAGCAAATTGCTCTAAGGGTATAAAAGATGTTTCATGAGGCTGCACTTTATTTCAAAAGCATTTTCTGATTGGTGATTTTTATGTCAGCTCGGTTCGCCGAATTACCAAGGCATTCTGTAGATGTGTGTATGTGTGTGCAAATATGACTGCTGCTGAGAAAAGATGGATGTTAATATGAGCAAGGGCAATGGCTGCTCAGTAACAATGCCTGATTATTTGGACTACAGATCAGATATCTCAGACGTTGCTGATTGGAATTTGATGAAAGTTTGGAATAACGTGGCTCACCTTCCATGTTTTTTTTTAGGCTCAGTTTGCACTGAGTGGGAGTGTCTAAGCAGCGTGACAAGATGACATATGTGCTATCAATTAGCAATAAGGGGTGGGGGTGGCAGTATTTCCGATGATGTGAAGTGATTTCAGCAGACTAAGTGCGGAATAATTAGGGAGATTCTTGCCTACAAAAAAAATTGATGTGACAATTAGCAGATGCCGTTGAACATACTGTCTATCAATCAGTAAGAATGTTGCACCGCTAAATCAGGGAAAGGCTTCATAAAATGTGCAGGAGGCACGATTCAACTGGCACTGAACTTGCTTAAGGCAAAAATTTACCCATGTTACAAAACATGCCTCTAGGTTAGGTATGATGAAGTCTTTCATACTTCTCCTCTATATTCAGTTTTGTCAGCTTCCAACTAATCTACAGTTTCCACTACCACAGAAAGGCTTAGGCACAGTGCCTGAGTATTTTTTCAGAGCGCCTCAAGCCAAATGAACATAAAAAGGCATTTATGCGCGATATTAGAATGTAAAAAATGATAGTGAGGATTCTGTATCCAGCCAGTCAGGCAGACACTTGCTATAAAAGCTACGTTGAGCCTGAAAGTTATACAGTGCACCAGGCTGCTACTCATGTCAAAGCTGGTTGGTCTGTCTGTGGGTTTTTTTTGTGTTTTTTGTTTCTTTCTAGCCACTCGGCAAGATTGTGTTGTTCTGTGACTTTGAGCATGATAAAAGTGGGAGTGAAAAATTTTATACATCTGATGAACACCAGTAGGCAACTATGTTGGGAGAATGAAACGTGTTCATGAAAAATAACACAAAATGCACTGTGACTGAGTTAACAGCTTGTGTGATAGGCGGCTCACAGGATAATAGCTTAATGCACAGCTTCATAGTGATCGTAGTAAGCAAGTCTCAGTTTCACCTGTGAAGAGAAGACTTCGAGCTGCAGGTTTGACAGGACAAGTTGCAGAAAGAAAGCCACTGCTAAGATGTCAGAATAAGACAAAGAGGCTTGCCTGGGCCATGAAACACCGCAATTACACTGCTGAAGACTGGAAGAAGGTATTATGGACTGATGAATCAAAATTTGAAATCTTCGGTTCATCACACAGGATCTTTGTACACCGTAGAGTAGGCAAAAGGATCGTTACACAGAAGCTGTGTCCCAAAACCTAGGCTGCATCCTTCGGAGTACCCGGCCTTCGCGGTCTACGTGGACCGGGTCCCCCGAAGGCCGAGAAGACCGGAAGTGCGAGGCTTGTGAAATGGGACGGTGTAACCTTCAGATTTGCGTCACCAGCTGTCTCGGTGGAGTTGAATAAACTCAGCCGTCTGCTCCTTGCTATCTAAAATATAACAGGACATTGGAGTAAATTCGCTACCATCTCACACTTCTGTTTAATCAGTTTTCTGTTTGACGTTTATTCAGCTGAGTGAAAACTAAAACTTTAAGCTCAGCCAAGCCGATTTACTCAGGACATCACGTATTTGCAAAAGTGCTCCGACGTTTTCGGAGATGTTGGTTACCCACCAGCTTGATCGCGGACTGCAGGGGGTTTGAAAACGATGTACCAGGAGTCCGCTGTTTTCGCCGGCTCTAGTGAGCCTTGACGACCCGCTCAGCGATCAAGCTAGTGGATAACAGACGTCTCCGAAAACGTCGGAGCACTTTTGCAAATATGTGATGTCTTGATAAAACGAGCAGATATTTGATATTTACACAGCTACATTCTCGCCTGAAAATATGTTAAAAGTTGGAATTGGCTGTGCTGTGCTATGAATTCTGGGATAGGTTGGGCCATGAAGGACACACCGGACCCATCCCTATAATTCGGGGAAATGAAGGACGCATTTGTCGACTGCATTTGGAGCAGCCTTCGAATTGGGACAGCCTTTGTCGCTTGGCTGTGACGTAATCGGTCTACAAATACGGCCTCTGAAGGATGCAGCCTAGGTTTTGGGACACAGCTAGTGTGTGGCATCAACTGTAAAACTTGGAGGAGGAAGTGTGACGGTCTGGGACTGTTTTGCTGGATCCAGGGTCGGTGCATAAACCCTAACCCTGAACCAAAAAGGCTACCACAGCTTTCTGCAGCACCATGCAATACCCTCTGGTATGCGACTAGTTGGTCAGGGCTTCATCTTACAGCAAAATAATGAGCCAAAACATAAGTCAGAGCTATGCCAGAACTACCTCAGGAAAAAAGAACAAGATGGTAAGCTTGAAAACATGGAGTGGATAGCACAGTCTCCAGACTTAAACCCCATCGAGCTGGTTTGGGATGAACTGGACAGAAGACTGAAAGCAAAGAAACCTACAAGTGTCACACATTTATGGGAACTTCTACAACAGATATGGGACGAATTTTCTAAAGAATATTTGATTTCTATTGTAGAAAGAATGCGACGGGTGTGTTCAGCTGTTATATCTGCCAAAGGTGGCTACTTTGATGAGTCAAAGGTTTAGGAAAGATTTTGGTCTATAAAGTGATTGCATGATTACTTTTTCAACTCCAATTATTTTTACTATGCTTTCATTTCAGAGTGCAATGAGACATTAAACTGCATAATTGTAAATAATAAGCTGGAAAAATTGGGGTGTTCTAAAAGTTTTGATAATCCCAGTGAGACTCAAAGGCCAATCCATGACTGATCCAGTGTTCCATCTACCCAGGTATGATTGCATGCAATGGGATTATATTTGGGTTCAATAACATGTTGAAAAAATTAACCTATTGTCAATCAGACCCTTTCCAGAATTTATTGCATGGTGGCTCAACTTTTCTGAGTTCACAATTGCATCAAGTGTGACAAGATCTCCAAAGCAGCGAGATGAAATGCAGACCACAGCACACCATCTACCATGTCTTACAGATGGCTGTAGACATTCACTGATGTACCTCTCTCCTGACCTCCTCTATTCATACTGGTGATGATGAATTGGGACAGTCAATGATGATTTGAACCAATAAATTTCAATCACTTGATAATTTTATCACTTCATCAGATCTGTTGCCACTGAGTTTCATTCCAGTTTTTCTTTAACTTGGAATTTCTCAGCCTTTTTCCTTGTTTCATTTAGTTAATAATGGCTTCTTGACAGCCACCCTTTCACTGAGACCATTTCTAATGAAGATTCAGTGAACAGTAGATGGATCAACTGAAGGGCCAGATGAATCTCTCAAGTCCTGTGTCAGGTATTTACTGAATTTTCTTTTTCTTTCTTAAGGATGTGGCTTTCAAACATTGCTCTGCTACAGATAATTTTTTAGTCCTGTCACTATTTTGTCCTCCATTTATCAAGTTCCCTCCCATTTTAAAAGAGAGACTGCACACCATTCTGAGATATACCAAGCTTTTATCCAGTAGGTCTTTGGAAATCACCTTGTTAGTACAAATGTACTTTTTTATCATGGCATTTTCATAGATTCAAGAAATAAATGTGAATAACTTGTGACAGACTGCTAGTAACAAAGTGCCTAAAGACACTATTTAAAATTGTTCTTTTGCTAAGTTGTCTGTTATGTGTATACACAACACTAATTCATCCATTCAAGTCTGGCCCCTTGGAAGCAAAACAAAGAAGTGAGTGTTGACCCAACGTTTGCACAGCAAAGCCTCCTTATTGTGATACTGACACTTTAATAACAAGCTATAAATATATAATATGGCCAATGGCCAAAATGAATGTGCGAATTCATTATAAAAGTCCTCTAAAAAGTGAGGGATTCATCAACATATAGTTTTTGTAGATTAAACACGCATATTATGCTCAAATCATACAAATTCCATTGCTAAAATTGAATTTTTAATTTTTTTTAATCTTTATATGACCTGCATGTGTACCTCAGTCTAGATTCAGCTGGCTTTCACACTATAAATTCTATACGTAGAAAAAAGATAAAATGAAAGACCCTTGGTCTGCAAAACCATCTTTAAAGGTCATAGAACTTCACTAATCCAGTCAGACAGATCGTGTACCAATAATGGAAGCTGAAGACTAGTCTGTCTAGTCTGGGAGGTTACAAGCAAACATAAATGGAATTACAGTAATGGGGAAAAATGAGTTTTTGTAACACGCTCAAAGGTGAATATTTGGTTTGACCACTTTTAATCTTCAGCACAGTCTAAACTCTCTTAGGCAGCCTTCTCGTCATTTCATCAGGAATAGTTCTCCAGGGTTCTTGAAGGACATTCAAAGCTCTTCTTTGAATGAATGCTCTGGCTGATATTGTTTCATTATGTGTTTTGTCCATATGACGTCTGGTCTGAAGGAAATAGATTTGGGAAGTGGTGTGCATGTGTGTACCTCAGTCTGGATTCAGCTGGCTTTTTGCCTTTACAACCTGCCAACGTAACTTTGTTCATATTTTGTGAATCCCTCACTTAATTCTCTTGCTCACTAATCACTTAACAATGACGTACATCCACGGACTACCAGAATGAAGCGAATAAGTTAAAAAAATAATCAAGACAAGCAGGCAATTATATAATTAGGCGTGGGTTCTCTTAATAATAATGATTTTCAATGAGTCCAGGAAATACTTGCAAAATCTAATTAAAAGGGACCCAATTATTATGACGTCCCACTTTCTCTTAACAACTTTTACATTTTTCTAAAGCAGAATAGAAAAACTAGTCTTGTCCTCTTCTTCACCTCTCAAGGTTCCACCTTTTTTGAGTGAATAGCAAACATTATTGCAATAGCGTTCAATACTGAGTCAGACTGGTCTACAAAGATACACAATAGTATCTTTATAAAGAGGACCTCTGGATGTTTGATTCTGTCATATTGGAAAAAGTGCACAAATTATTTTCTATGAAAACTCCCTGCCTGAGGAGTCTTAAAATACAAGTGTTTAACAATAACATCAACAAGAACGCCACTTCTACATGTTTAAAAACGTAATTTTAGCACAGTATTGCAGAGTTGCAGAGAAAGAACACCACATAACAAGATGGTTAAGGTACCACTATTACCTGTAAAATATATGTTTTCGTAGACGACTAGACTTTAGTGATGTGTCACGAGCAAAACTTTGTAGTGAATCAGAAGAGCCAACTCCCATCGAGTGAGAGCCGACTCCCCACTTTTTCTGTATGTCATATTTACGATTAAAAATACAAAAAGATTAATCAAATTAGATATTGGTATTTTTATATGGGAATCGATCCTGCAACATGAAATGCCGGTATTGGAAGATATCGATATTTCACGATCGCTCCGCACGTCACTACCCCTCAGTCAGTGAGTGAGACGGTAGACAGCGGTGAGGAGGAGAGTGCGAGTGCATTGTAAAAACACATAAATATGATTGACACCTGTAAACAAAGCAGCATCTGGCTGCAGTTTAAAGAAGAAGCAGAATGTCAGCCTGCACTGAGGACAAACTGTGTGGCTACTGAGTTTGGTTCTGCTTCTGTTCTGTGGATTTGTTTGCAGGATTTGTTTTTATGTTAAACTAAAATGAGAAGTTTGATTAAAATATTAAACAAAATAAGAATGCTGCGTTTGTAACAGAACAAATACACAAAACTAGGCAATTATAAGGCTTCTCATAAAAACACTAAATGCAAAAGGGTTTAGCAACACACAAAGCGTTCATATTTGCCAAGTTAGGCTAAAATATGAGGCTACAGATGATAATACATTAAGAGCCATTTGGGAGCCAAAAGAGCCGGCTCTTCTTTGGGAGCCGTGCCACAAGAGCCACTCTCCGAAAAGAGCCGAACTTCCCATCACTGCTAGACTGGCAGAAAACTAAGAATGGAGAAGAAGCAGCCCACAGCTGTGGCTGTGGATGCTAACATTGGTGTAGATTATATTAGTACTCATTTTAAATAAGGTTTTTGGAATGTCTGATACAAGTCTGGAGGTTGGCCAGACATTTCCCCAAATGCAATCAAAAATAAGTATGTGATGCAATGAGAGGTGTAGAAGAATTTTAGCATTTTGCCCCAGCAGATTGACAAAATCTGAACTCTCTCACTAGTCAGCATCAAGGTCCAGTCAGTGTAATACATTTTGTTTTGTACAATTCTATGATAGAGCATCAGTGATGGCACAATATAACAGTAACATGCAATAATGTTTTGATTAACTTAACTTGTCATTACTGGAAAGTTTTCTTAATCCTCGCAAAAATAATACTGCCATCTCAGGAAAGAGAAATCTGAAAGCAAACATGAGGGCCAGATGCCAGCACAGGGATTGCAGCATCGACTTTTCCACGTGGGAGCAGGCAAAGCTAAAGAGCTCGAAATTTGCAGGGTTCTGTTGTTGAAGGCCCGCTGACCTGACAAAGCACCTTTTTCCATCCTGTTATAGGCAGGTTGTTAATGGAGACAACTGAGACAAATGATGTTTCTAGACCAACAAATGCATAACAGCTGCCATGAAGCTTGTTATTATGGATTATATAATGAATGAGAAAAACACGTTTGGCCTCATAAGCCCATATAACAATACATTTGTAAAGGTGCATGAACATATATGTTTAAGTGTAACATATTCTATTACAGATGTCGTGGAATTTTTTTCTCGTCTTTGTATTTTAAAAAGTAACTTTAGGCACAGCGGTGCTGTAGTCTGGGCTTTGGGGAATCCACAATGTTTTAAACATTGTGGCTTAAAAGTCTCAATTATTGCTTATTAGCAATAATTGAGACAGTGTGCAGAGATGAACAGATATTAAAATCTTTTCGTTCATAATCCACTGACTTTGACGAAGTCCCCAACTCCACTATGCAGTTCAAACCATGACAGAGCCTCTACTGTGTTGTACAGATGGTAGTAGACACTTACTGTTGTACCTCTCTTCTGATGTCCTCTATACACGCATGATTAGAACCACCATTTTCAAATCTGGAATCAGCACTCTGTAAGACCTGTTGCTACTTATCTTTAAGTGCATTTCTTGTCTACTTTGATACCCTCATTGAGAGCCTCTTCATCAAAGAGGCCAGAACGGGCCAGATGAATCTTACAGGTCAGCTCTCTACTGGAGTTTCTTTCCTATGTCTTCAGGACTTTCGGATATTGTTCATGTCTTTCTTTTATTCTCCAGTTTCCTCAATTATTTTAAAGGCATGCTGCACACTCTGGCATGATTGGCAACGTTTTACTGAATGATTCAAATAAGCAATTTTATACCTGTGAAACTGTGTTGTTTTTGTTGCTGTAACAAAAACAAAGTTTTTCCCATTTCATAGTTCTTTAGACGAATCTACGAAAAATGCCAAAGAACTGAAAGATACTATTTAAAACTGATTCTTTGTTAAATTCATTACTTGTGTTAGGTGCCTTTTTAGAATGCTTGAATGATGTATTGATCAGTGTTATGTGACTTAACAAAGAAAGAAAAGAACAGAAAAACATAGAAACAAAGCCTTTAGAACTATTGTTCATGACTCCTTTAAGCAAAAATTACAAGAAAGTCTGGGTTCCTGGAAGTATAAAAAAAGTGGTTGCTCAAAACTTTTGCACAGTATGTCTATGTGTGACACTTGGTTCCAGTAGCATCATGGTTTGGGGCTATTTTGCTACATCTGGTCAGTGAGGAAACTAATTGTAACTTATAGCAGAAAATTGTTAAAAAACATCAAAAACATCTGTCTGTGAACTGAATCGCAATAGGAAGCAAACAAGCTGGACTACC
The DNA here is from genome assembly GCA_015052645.1 of Benitochromis conjunctus. Classification (NCBI taxonomy): domain Eukaryota; kingdom Metazoa; phylum Chordata; class Actinopteri; order Cichliformes; family Cichlidae; genus Benitochromis; species Benitochromis conjunctus. The sequence continues at coordinate 8,633 of VOQK01014679.1, forward strand.
AAAGAGTGACTGAAGAATTAAAGATGTTGTTTTCAAATTGCGAAGCCAAAGTCGTGACCTTAAACCAATCGAAATGTTGTGGAAGGGCTTGAAGTGAGCAGTTAATGTGAGAAAAACCAAGAACGTCCCAAAAGCACAAGAATTTCACCAAGCCAATGTGCTGGACTGATCAATAGTGAAATCTTCGGTTGTTGTTATTGCTGAAAACTGAAAATACTGAAAGCAGTTCACATGCCTTTTCCTCTCCCAGATCACAGTACATGTCCATCAGATCATCAGTAAATAAATGAAAAAGTGTATTTTTTTTTATTTTGTTGTTCTCTCATTCTACTGTTAGAGTTTGTGTAAGAAATCATTTTTAGGTCGAGATAGTGAAATACAGAAATATAGACATTTCTACAGGATTCACAGTTCTTTACTTCTTCTACCCCTGCAACTTTATGGCTTGTGTACTTGTGTACCCAAGTCATTGTATTCTGCAGTTATTTGTCAGCAAGACTAGATTCAAATCGGTCTCCACTCAAGGCAAAACTATATTCCCCGAGGGAAAAAAATGTTCAAATGAGAGGAAAATCTCTAACAAGCGGTTAAATCTAACCGGTTTTGCATGATGGATTGGCTAATGGAAGATGGAAGGCTCATTAACACATTAAGTCCAAACATCTTCCAGTCGTCGACACAAGCGACGGAGGAATAAAAAGTTAACACATGGTGTAAATCGTGAACATATGGAGAGGAAGGGAATCAGTAGGAAAGAGTGTAAGTGGTTGTATGCAAGCTGCAGTGCACTTTCCCTCCCATTTTCCCTCCTCACTGATAGATTCAATAATAACTTGATATACCTAAACTGTAAGTCACAAAGTTAATATTCATGTTCTTTGTCTGTCATAGCCACAAACACATGTGTATCTCATTTAAATTATTTCGTTTTGGTTAAAAAAGAAGTCTTTCATTCACTTTCTTTGGAGATATATTTGAAAGTATAAGCATTGCCACAGGATGAAGGTGAAAAGTTGTGCGCCTCATGTTTGTGCGACGTCCTGCTATGCTTGTTTATGGACAAATAAATGAGGCAGGCTCTGAAGCTGGGGGGCAGAGCCTAGGCTTGTCAATCATTCATGAACGTGCTGCTCTCGACTTACCACACGTTGGAGATGTATCTGAACTCACACATGAATTCTGAATAAATATGGCAGTTGGGCCTTTAATTTCTACGGAGAGATTTTTTTTTTTCATTTCAAAGAGGTGTTTTCTGTTTTCCTATTGCCAAAGATCTCTGTCCTGTTGTCCGTGTCCTTCATATGAAACAGATAAAGCGCAAAAATGACTCACTGCTTTTTCTGATGGAAGGTTCACGTCCTGGGTTACGACCTGAGACTATTTTTAATAATGTGCAGACTTTAATTCTACTTTACTCTATTATACCTCCCATCCATTTCCTGACAGGTTTCAGATTAGAAGGAAACAAGTATTTTGTCCCTCAGAAAGATATTATTTTTCTTATCTATAGATCAAAGAGCCCATCTATAGAGCTGGCTATCATTGTAGTGATATTTTCTGGATTTGTCAGCATTCCTATTATGTTAGCAGTGTTATTAAATCTTTTACTATTGGCCGTAGTGCTCTAGTCTGGAGCTGTAATAGCTTCCTGATATCAAGCTGTGAGTTGCTCACTTTTTGAAACACATGAGGTGGCTTAAGCCCTTTCATGTCAGTAATTATAGGATGAATAATTATACAATATTTGGAATTGCTGTGGCATGGTAAAATTAAAGTAAAATGGCTGAAAGTATGTGTGGACAAAAGGAGAAATATTTTGAATAACTGAGATTTTTTAAAATAACGTTGATATTTTAACAACAGCCCACGACCACATTTTTTTCTTCATTGGTAATTGATATGAACTGTAATTGCAATCAAATAGTTCCTTTATTTGAAGGTGGTGCACCTTTCCCAAAATGCAAATTGGTAAATGGTCATTTTTGTATTCACATGTAAAATTTGCTGATTCAATTCAATTCAATTCAATTTTATTTATATAGCGCCAAATCACAACAACAGTCGCCTGAAGGCACTTTACATTGTAAGGTAGACTCTACAATAATACATACAGAGAAAACCCCAACAATCACATGACCCCCTATGAGCAAGCACTTTGGCGACAGTGGGAAGGAAAAACTCCCTTTTAACAGGAAGAAACCTCTGGCAGAACCAGGCTCAGGGAGGGGCGGCCATCTGCTGTGACCGGTTAAGGTGATGATGAAACACAGGTTTCATACTTCTAAATGAAGGTGTGTTTCTTTAATGTTAAAGTGACCAAAGTTTGTCAAAGTGTCATTTAACACCCCCTTATGTGTTGTTGTGATATTTAACAGTGAAAATGTTTCCTGTATTTATCGACCTCACAGTCTTAGAATTTTGTTTTTGTAATAGAAACTTGTGATACATCTATACGTAAATATACATTCACTGACCACTTTGTTATGTGGACCTGTTCGTTAATGCATATATATTATATAAGGTGGCAACATGGCGACATGGCAAAGACAACCTGCTAAAGTTCAGCATCAGACAGGGGAAGGAAGGCGATTCAAGTTCTTTTGACTGCGACCGTTTGTTGGTGCCAGAAGTATTGGTCTGGGATTTTCACACGCAATTGTGGGGTTTACAGAGAATGACATGAAAAATGTCAAATATCTATAATATTCATAAAAATGCTTTGTTGATTCCAGAGGTTGTAGAATGACCATTTACTGCTTTGAGCTAATAGCTAATAGGAAGGCAGCAACTCAAGTCACCCCTTGCTCCAACCAAGGTGTGCAGAAGAGCATGTCTGAACATAAAACATGTTGAACATTGAAGGAAGTGGACTGCAACAGCATGAGAGCACATTGGGTCCGCAAACAGGAAACTGAGGGTACATTTGGATGACCTCATCAGGACTTTGCCTCTGCTTTTGTAGTTTCAACCTGTTATAGGTGAGTTATTCTTTTCCCTGACAGATTACATCAAGCTTTAAAAGCCTTAATAACACCCTTTTTTGGAATGGTTTCCATGATAACGTGAATAAATAATAGAGCTCAACATTCAAAGAACAAAAAAAGTCTTCACTCTCGCACCGATGTAACTCGTCCTACCGGCCATTTTTCTCACCTCACCCTAAATACAGCTTGGAAAGAAAAATAATCCAGCTCACTGATATTTTCATTCAATAAGACATGAAAGAAGGTTAGGGTTGTAAAGTCCAGAGAACCTATAAAAGAGCCCCTTCTTTTATTTTTTATTTTACAGCGATGAATATGAGTCCATCAGTTTATTTTATGGTAACTTCAGTCAGCATGAAAATAAAACCATGAAGACCGAATCGGGGCTCAACTCAAGCGTTGGTGTGAAATTGATGCTATTCCCCTAAGGCTTTATAAAACAAGGACTTTTACATGACATTGCTACCATAATGGGTTTTAATATTTGGCAGCAGTTAGCTGTTCCCAAAAGCTGTGTTTGAATCGTTAGCTGGACTCAAAAGGACGGAATTATGCTCTCTTTTTATCAGAAACTAGTTGTGAGATCAACACTATTATGTAAATATTCATCTGATCAGTAAAAAATTCAGCAGGCACAAAAACTATAGTACTTGCTACTTTTTTGAGAGATTTCTTCTAAAACAAAAAGAAATTTTATCCTGGTGGTTGAATCAGTTAAATAAAAGTTGACAAGGCATTTCCTTTATGTCAATAGGTGGCTCTACCCTAAACATTAACCCTATTCTGGTTGCCAAGAACCACCAGTATTTTCCTAATACTAATTGTCATGTGCACAAAAGGAGAAATCTTGGTATTGGACACGAGTTTAATGCTTGTTTTTCATAAGTCGTCCTGTATTGACTTTCTTTCCTGGCGAAATGGTTGTGTAAACAAACTGACAGTAGTAAATCGAATCTACTATTAAATTCGTTATGCAATTATATAATAGTCTCACATCACATAATGCTATAGCACTGAAAGATGGCTATCCTCCCTGGGCCTTCCACTGGCTGCAGCCCACTCCCCCACGACTGTCCCTACTGTGTACTGTGATTAAGTGCTTGCTTAAAGTGAGTCACTGGA
>VOQK01014685.1:5085-16039 GCA_015052645.1 Benitochromis conjunctus
AAGGTCAGAAAGACAGACGAATCATTATGGTGGAAACTGCCAAATGGGTTTGACATATTTAAATTACTGCAGAAAGCAGAAACACCCGGACTCTGTTACAAACCTGGCTGAAACTCTGCTTTGCTGTCACCAGAACCACAGGGCAGAAGAAAGTGCTGCGTGCAATGTCTGGAAAAGATTCAGTAACTGATATGTAACATAAGCGAGATAATTGTTTGCAGACAAACAGATCACAAATGCTGAAGGACCCACAGGTGAGTTTTATTTACCGTATATCTTCCAATAACCGCCGGTCTCTTTTAAATGCTGGGCCGGCCGGATAATTTTTTGAATAAACGCCCGGGCTATAATTCGAAGATATACGGTACTCTTTATATTAAGATGTAGAAATAACTCATCTGATGTCTTTAATACTGGATTTACGGATGATATAGTGACTGGTTTGATTATTGGAGATAAAAAAAGAAATTATTTGCATATTTGAATGAGTAGTGTCATTGTAGTTTTCCTCAGTTAACCACGTGAGGTCTTAGGAGGCAACCACACAGGAAGTGAGTAGCACCAATGTGGCAACCAGCCACAGACCCAATATTACCCTAACAATTCTGGAGAAAATCAACAAGAATATTTTTGGAAAACATGAATATTTTTGGATGCATGTTAGTAAGAATCATGACATGATTACATGATTACAAAACAAACGAAAAAGAAACAAAAATCACACATTTTGAGAGTGCAGGGGTTAGGTTTGGGTCTTAGATGACGTTGACCTCCAGTGTAAGCAACTACAAGTGATATGAGGTGTATGCTACTTATACTTTGTGGTGCTTTGAGTATTGGTGATGTTCTTGTTATGGAGCACTTTGTTGTTACGAAAATGTATCACCTAGCAATTTCTTGTTTCTAACACTTTTTTACTGTTTTATTCTAGTTACCAGCATCACATTTAGAAATATAAACAAAATAAGCATATAATTGTTATGTAATACAGACAGACAGTATGCAGAATATCTGCAAACTCCCAATCAAGAAAAGCTCTGGAGAATTCAGCCATGATGATATTTTTAGACAGACAGACCAAAACAAAATAGGGCAACAAAAGAAAGCAGCTTAGCTTTGAAATGCTGATTGTATTGGCATGAACTTTATCACACCTTGGGCTTTCATTCATTTCCTTTGTTTTTCCTTCATCTGTATTGAAGGGCGGCTTCTCCCATTGATGACTGCTGCTACTGATTATGTCCAGAGCCAAACAGTGCATCAGAAAGTCTTTTGGCTGTGAGGCCTCAGGTGGACCACTGAGTGCCTTCTCTGCCAAAAAGCAGAAACATGAAGGTCAGTTGCTTGGTTGCATTTTTATTTCATTCATAAGAACAAGAGATATAATATACAAAAACTGATAGGCCCACATATATCTCTGCGTGTTTGGTTAAATTATAGCACAGTGTAAATATAATGCTTCTGCTCTAACAGAAAAGTTGTACCTGTTGGGAGTTTTGGTGGCCTGATTTGAATCATTACTGTAACTGGTGACCATTCAGAGGAGTTTGGGTTCTGAGGATTAAAAAAAATCAGATTATTTAATGTGTGATTCAGTCACATACAATATACAGTCCCAGTCAAAAGTTTAAGACCACTTGGAAAATGGCAAAAAATCATATTTTGCATGGTTGGATCTTAACAAGGTTCCAACTAGAGCTTCAACATGCAACAAGAAGAATTTGAAAAACATTTGAGCATGCAATTTATTGAAAACAATGCTTAAACTGAAACAGGCTTTCAGCTGATCAAAGGTTTAGGACCACATGCCTTTAAAAGGCCAAATCTGTGCAAAAATGTGGATTCATTGTCACCCATTGCATAAATGTGAAAATCCTAGGTGACTTTCTTTTTGAGTTATTGCATTCAGAAGGTTTTCAAAGCCTGGAAAGCCTTGGAAAGCCTGACCTCTGACCCTCACCATGAGGTTGAGGTCACTGAGATTCAAACTTGTTTAAGATTTTTAATACATACACTTATGATATTAATTTGACAGTCCTAGGTGTCATCTTTCTTGAATTATCATGTTCACAAAGTTGGGTGTTAATGCTGCCTGCCCGGCTAGGTGATGGCAATACCCCAAGCATTTCAGGTTGAAGGGTAAAATCTAGAAAAACAACTTTAATCTGGAAAACATTTTCCAGTCTTTACAAGTCAAAACCAAAAAACATGGAAAAACCTTTAAAAAAAAGTATGGTAAGCAAGTATAGCATGGAAACAAATGGCATAAAAAACAAAGAGAGACTGGGACGTAACCAGGACTTCAAAATCTCTGGTCGTAGCACTCCTCAGAGTTCGGTGCCCAAAACACATTCTTGTTTCAGTTTAAACTGCCACTCATTACCTGTGCCATCTCCAACTCTTTCAGCCATGCTGCTGAAGGGAACTGATAGACCTCGAGCCAAACAGCTCCGCCGCCTGATAGGAGACGTGAAATGAATGAAAATTAGCATTTGACTCCAAACTCTTTAACTAAATCCCATCGTAAAAACTAAAATAGAAGTTCATACTTACAACTGAGTGATGCAGCTCCATAATTTCCCCCCTCAAAGAGTTCAAATGACAAACAAATGCTCCTTTTGTTGATATCTTCCTGTTATTGAAATAATTGATTTGTTTTCTTTTGTTGTTTAAATCATTAAAAACAGAAAAATTCAAAGTGAAAACCCCAGTTATATATGTCATTTAGTAAAAATGTGACAATACACACCATAATGTTAATAACAGAGAGGAGGTGTATCGAGTCAGAGTGATGACCAAAGACTCTCGCAACACCTGCAGATGATAGCAATGATGTCAGTATGATGAATAACTTTTAATAATAGACCCTGTTTACACACTTATAAAAATATCACTGTCTAAGGCAGCGCTTCACAAAACGTCACATTAAACGGAACATTAAACGCACAAAAAGGCATGAATTCAATTACATTTACTACATTAATCACGTTAGATGCCCTGATTAACATACCAGTGGCTCAGACTGACTGCAAGAATAATATTTTTTATGACTTAAAACTGATCAGTTTCTTGGGTGGAGTTAAGTTATGCTAACATTGTGCCAAGTAACCCAACAAGACTCTTGGAAACCAAACATCCCTTCTCAGAGAAAATTTGCCTACTGCACAGATTCTTAACCAGAGGCAGCAACAAAGTCTGACTATGTGTGAAAGTGGCCAATAAAAAGAATAGTAACAGGAGCCTATCCTAGCTGTCAGAGGGCGGGGTGCATCTTGGACAGCTTGCCAGGCCATTTCATGGCCAAATGTCAGTGTGTGTTTGCTAATCTATAAAATTCCAGCTGTCTGATATATTTCTATGACAGACAAGTGACAATAAACAGCAGAAGGAACCCAAGGAAAGCTTGGTGGACCATAACTCACCCATATCATCAACAGTGCCAAGCAGATACACGGTGTTTGACATACTGGTCATCTGGATAGATGTAATTTCCAGCCTGTCTTGCAGCCACTCTGCAACACGATCCAGAGATGATGCACACCACACAGACAAGCCCCCGGAGTGGCCCAGACAGAGGTACCTGCCGTCCTCTGAGCAAGCCAGGCAGTTGGTGTTTTCTGGAAGCTGACAGACGAGGGAAAAAAGCAAGTCTCACCACTAAACACCTTACATCGGCTGCTATTTTGAAACAATAATTAAAATAACTTCATTAGTTTCATTAATCACAAGTATGTGAAATTGCATGTATAGAATCACCAGTGAAATGAAATCTCATAACAAGTGCTCAAAAACACTTGCTCACACCTGTAAGTTACATTTCTACAATCTTCCCACAGGTTTCAATTCATAATTCTTCAAATAACATATTTTAGCTTAGAATGAATATGAAAGCATCTACATTTCGTTTAAAGAAAACGGATATTTTTATTTGACAACCCTTGTTTTCTTCATTGTAAAAAAATAGCTCTGTTTGCTGGTTCAGAGTTGACTGGACATATTTCATACTCGTCTACACAAAAATCGAGTCCTCATTTACTTGATGAGCCTGATTCATCTGGACTTAGGCCTTAGTTGAAATGAGAATTATTTATTGAGACAGCGGCACTGCAGCAAAAGGGTGAAAAACACTAGACACCCATTTAAAGATAAATAGATGTGTAAGACAAGAAGTATAGTTTATAGAAAATGATCCACAAAATGAGAACTATGGTGGCTATAAATGATTTTGTCTGGTGGGAAATTATGAAGTTCACACAAGTTAGGTGTAAAACAGCAGTATGTGAATGTATATGTACAGTCGTGTGAAAAACATTTTTACAGGACTCTATAGTCCAGTTAAAAACTAAGTACATCCTATGATTCAACATCTCACAGAACCACCTTCAGCAGAAATAACTTGCAGTCATCTCTCTATGACTTCATCAGCCTCTCACGTCGTCGTGGAGGAATTTTCGTTTGGCCGAGTTTGGCTGAAGATGGTGCTGTACATTATGGCCAAACAGCTCCAGCTTATTGTGTGTTTTCATGCATATGATTACTTTGACCAAGTGCCAAAAGATGCCATGATGCTACATGGATACAAAAATGTGAGAAAACATCAGATGTTTTTATTTAATAGTTTTCACAAAGTAAATCCTGTTCTATTATTGATTTGTTAAATACATTTTTCTTTGGTTCAGAAGTCAAACGCATAGTGTCCAGATGAGTGGACACTATGTGTTTGTAACACCATGAAAAATGGGTTCATGAACAAAATTTCAGTTGCATTATTGGGTTGTTTTTCTTTTCGTGCTTCAGAGGAATAAAAATCTCAAGAAAAAGTCTTGACTGAAGCCTTCATAATTATTGAATGAGACAGTAAAGCTCAAAACTTTACATGTCAAGATCTTTGTACCTGCCTCACACCAGTAAGTTCCAAAGTAGGCGTCTCATCCGTGGATATCTTCATTTTATGGGCTGATTCCATTTCTTATGTTTTCTTCGTACATACATTGACAACAAAACGAAAAAACAAAAAAAAAAACATTTAGGTTTTTTTTTTCTGCATACAAAGAATTTTGGCATTCCCCCAAAGAAACATCACCGGGATTGTAATAAAAACTAATTTGTAACAGTTTTTGACAAATAAAATATAACTACAGTTATCAAATAGCCAGAAAGAAAACAGAAAGAAAAAAACAAACAAACAAAAAAGAAATAGACATCTGTGAAATAAGACAACACAGACTCACTGCTTTAACTTATATATACGGTTCTGTCCTACTCGTCGTTGGATCGTTGAGTAATCCGCGTCAGTCACTCATCGTTAGATATCTGAACCCGTGCTTTGTTTCTAATAGAACCTGCTGTGTATATAGATTTACCCCGAACCTTGTAATCCTGAGAGTCCCGCGAGCGACGAGTGGCGTGAGCGTGTGTGTGTGTGGAGAGAGAGGAGTGTGTGTGGACCACTTCCTTTTCCCCACAGACCCCGGAGCCCTGGACGCCCCCTCCCGCACGTTGTATATACCGTATTATCACTTGGTGTACTCACTGTAAATAAAATCACTCTCTCTTCAGCACAGGATCCTTTAAGAGCTGACAGATTAGCCCTTTTCGGAACACTTGATGTTGCTCAAAAAGAGTTCACTGGTTAGCCTGGAGGCTAACAAACAGCTGAGACCACAGACAAAAAAAAACAATCTTAACACAAAGCTGTTTGACGCAAGACAAACAATGGGGGGCAGCTTGTAAAACAACGACTAAAACACAAACAAAAGTATTTTAGCTTAACTGCCATTTTAGGCCAGTATGGAAAGGCTCTGAAAATGGATGTGTTGACCTTACCTTAGCTTTGTGAGTTATGAACAGGCTTGATGTTTCGCCGTTGCTATGACAACCATCTGGCTCCACCCCGACGGCGGTTTAGAGCTGCTTTGTGTCCGGAGGAGTACAATCAGAAGCTACACGCCTACAAAACAGGTATGTCCCGCGTGGGTGCTGCAGAAGGACGGCCACAGTGAGCTCTGCAGACCTGCGATCTAATCTGAAGAAAGTGTATGTTCTATTCGTGTGATAAATGACTGATAAAATATTCCTCGAATGTGCATTTTCTGTAAAGCAGAAAGTATATTTTAATATTTTGGTAGCACTTTTTAATAATGTCACACTGTTAAGCATTATTAAAGTAAAGTAAGGTATTATGAAGTGCTTAATTCATCATTTATATACATTACCCCTCTTTAGTATGCTATTTATAAATATAGATATTTTATTATGATTTTGATTATTACTAGCAGTGATAGCTCTACATGATGTAACAGCAACAGATGGATGAACACATCTGTATTTATAAATGACATACTTAGGAGGAATCTCTTTTTCTCATTTATCTTTTGATGTTATACCACGTGGTTTAAGGCTTTCTCAAAATCATACTTTAATTATAGCGTGTGCATATTTATGTTCCCCCTCTCCTGTTAGATGAGTGGTCTTTGCATAAACACTGCCTAGGGCATTGCGAGTGTCAACATCTGTATCATGTATACAAAAATGTTATGCAAATTAAAGACATTTGTTTTACACTAAGCGGCAACCTGTGGAGCTTAAAAATTCAAACCAATTATAATGCCAACGAGTGCAGTTTCTCTAGTGATCACTCCCAATTTTATTAATATAGCACAAACTCACAACAGCAGTCATCAACAATATTTCATTTGTCCTGTCATTTTAACACAACCCTACAAAGCATGTCAGTCTTGCAACTACTCAGCCCACTGAACCCAGCAGACATGAATAAGCATCCAAAAATTAACTGAACTCTTAAGAAATGACAGTCAAGGCATGCAATAAATCTTTTTGCACACAACTGAGCAGAACCTATCCAAAAATGGAAAATATTTTACCCAGCCCAAAAGCTAAATTTGCATAGCAGACAACATATTGAAGCAGCCTTTTGAAGACAATTTAAGACTGTGAAAATATTGCTTAGTGATAGTTTTAAACTACTTGGTGGCAGCTCATAATAAGCTGACAGGATTTTATAGCCAGCCTTCGCTTTAACAATTAAGGAAACAAAAGATATTATTCAGGATCTGAAAGCCTGGATTTTTAAAGATCTCGATTTAGCCAGTCCTTTACATTTGACACTTTATTTTGAGCTTTAAAGTTTGCAGATGGTACCTTTTTGATAAACTCTCTTGCTGCAGGATAATCATCTGCAAATTGATTTTTATCACAACCTGACAACATGATAGTTTCAATAGCCTGTGTATAAAGAAAACATGATTGCTGTGTGAACAAAAAAAATAAGAGCACTACACAAAGAAAAATGTCTGGGGGAATAGATCTCTTTGATGGTTTTATTTGTTTGAAATTTGCACAATAGAAGAAGAGATAGTACACAACTGTAAAATGCAGTTCATAATGCATCTGCTCCTCTCGCCACGTCTTCATCATCGGTGATACTTTCATCCTGCTCAATCGCCCAAATATAATCATACCCTCTTAATCACAATAATCCACAAATAATTATTCCATCAATAATCTGACACATCAATTCCTTTCTTTCCATAAATCTTTTCATAATTACCACTTGTAAGTCAACTGTTACTTTTAAGATTGGGCTTTTTGTGCTTGAAATATGGCAGAAATCACTAAAAGGCAAATTTTCAAACTACTTGGTGTGCTCAGAAAGTAAACGGGGTGTCAAATAGGAACACCGGCAGCATTAGAAATATATAAATGTTATTCTTAATGGCGAATACCTGCACATTTACCTCAGCGATGAATAAAGCAAAAATGTACCAGAAGGATTACAAATGCAACAAATGAGTAAGTAATGTCACCACAGCAAAGAGAGAACTTTAAATTACATTAAGAATACAGAAAGCCACTGTTGGCAATCATTTCAACAGTTTTAAACAGCAAACAGTGGTATAAGGCAGATAACAGACGCGTGTGTGTATGGATAATGACCATCTTAATATTGGCAGTTTGAAGACTATACAAGTATTCTTAAGGCTTCTATGTCAATGACTGTGTGATGACATTCAGTACAAAAACTACAGCCACAATGGACAAATACAGTCTGAATGGGCACTGATTAATAGTTTCGAATTAAGCTCTCCAAGCTTAAAATACCCAAATACTACAACATATAGTAAGTTAGCAAATGCGCACATTTTACCAATATGGTGGCAGCTTCTTGAAACCAGTCACTGGACACTATAAAAAGTCCTCAGTTAACTACTCTTATTTTCTAATAAGCCAAAAAAGCAACACAATATGAACATCAACCCTCATGAAGTTGAGTTTTTCTCATAAGCAAAATGACTTTGTGGGGTTAATTATTCTGTTTATACAGGAATACTTTTATTTAATGACTCCATTTGTGTTCATCGCACCTACGCGGACACTTCATTAGGTATATCTGGCTAGCATGGGCTTGGACTCCTGTTTGCCTTTGGAACAGCACATATTCAACAAGGTGCTGAAAACATTCCTCAGAGATTTTGGTCCATATGGACACGATAGCTTCACACAGGTGCTGTAGATTCGTCAGCTGCACATCCATGATGTGGATTTCTTAATCCACTGTATCTCAAAGCTGCTCTATTTAATTGTAATGTAGTGGCTGTGGAGCTCATTTGAGTATAGTGAATTCATTGTCGTGTTACAAAACCAGTTTGAGATGATTTGACTGTCGTGACAGGTCACCTTATCCTCATGGTCATTTATCATAATTTAAATGATGCTGGTGTGCTAAGGGGGCCAAAGTGTGCCAAGAAAATGCCAAATTCTGTCTCCACCATCTGAGTGTGAGAACAGAAATGAAGACTCATCAGACTGAGTAACATTTTTTCAGTCCCTTTTTTTTTTTTTTCCCAATTTTGGTGAGTGTCCTGAAATTGCAGCCTCAATTTTCTGTTCTTAGTTGACAGGAGTGCCAACCAGCGTGGTATTCTGCTACTGTAACCCGTCTGCTGCAATGTTTAAACTGCATACCTCAGTTTTAAAAAGTGGTTACTGTTGCCTTCCTGTCAGCCTGAATCAGTCTGGTCATTCTCCTCTGGCGTCAAGAAAGCATTTTCGCCCAGAGAACAGCCGCTCCCTGGATTTTTTCTCTTTTTTGGACCATTCTCTGTAAACCATAGAGCTGGTTGTGTGGGAAAACTCCCAGCAGGTTCAGCAGTTTCTGAAATGCACAGACCATCCCTTCTAGCACAAACAACCATGCCACCTTCAAAGGCACTTAATCGGCTCTTTTCCCCCAATTCTGATGCTTGGTTTAAACTTCAGCAGGTCGTCTTGTCTACATGCCTAAATGCGTTGAGTTGCTGCCATGTGATTGGCTGATTTGATCTTTAAAAATTAGTTGAACAGGTGTGCCTAATAACGTGAATGCAAATTGTTCTGTTCATCTAACTGTTTTAATTTAATTATTTGGTGTGTAATAATTTTTATGTAAGACTGGGCTGAAGAACTGAGCTGCTTTGATTGCATCGAGGCTTCTGCTACAGTAAACCTTGCTGCTTTGTCTCTGTGAGCCATGGCTCACTACAAAACACCACAATGTAGTGCTTAGAAGTGGAAAATTACAATAAATCAAACCCCATGACGTTGAAAACCTTGCACAGATTTACAGGATCATAACTGAGCCCACACAACTTTCCAATATCCTTGCCACATCAATCTGCCAATTCATGAAAAATAAAAGTAGTTTTTGCCATTGTGATATAAAAATGATCACAGCAGCACCGAAGGATAAAGTAACAGGTTTGCTATGTGCCTCATTCTTTTGAAAATCTCTTTTTATAGTGTACAAGTGAATGGTTTCAAACATAGCCAGAGATTTAGGTGAAGTGGCTATTAGCTGCCACTGAGGCCATCTGTAGCAGTATTAATCTATTAATATTTAGAGACCTTTGGGGCTGCAGAGACACAACACACTGTAAGTTATGATACTTTCATCTACAACCTCTCTCCTCTTGCTTGGATACAAACACTTAGATCTACCAAGACCGGCTACCACGATCTGTGGAGACGAGCGACGCAGGAATGAGGAAAATCATTTAAAAATAAATACATCAGTAGTTCTATGTAAAAAGAGACAAAGACACTTCTTTCCAGTAGGTTTAAATACTTTAAACTAGACTTGCTGCTTGCTTATTAATGATGTCTGAGCATTTTGGTCCGTTTAGCAAAAGAAAGGGAGTGGACTTAATAAATACTTAATAAATACGGCACATATCGACTTATTGCAGTAAGTTTCATGTGAACCTGAAGCTCTTAACATGTTCAACCAGGCGACTGAGAACAAATTTTTGCTTTTTGGATTCAGCAGCTTTCACAATGAGCCCGAATCAGTTTAGTGTGTGAAATGTGATAATCACATACTTCATAAAAAGCAAGAAACCAGCTGACTCCAGCTAAACAGCAGGAACCTCTTACTGGCTGCATCGCAAAATGTCATTATCTTACATGATTTTGTGTTTTGCCACAGGGTTACAATTATTCCACTTATTTCCAGTACAGAAGAAACATAATGCAGAACTCTCTAAAACTTCCCTTCCTCAAAAAAAAAAAAAAAATAAAAATAAAAATAAAAATATGCCTGAAGCACTGCAGGTGGAAAAAGAGGAAAAATGTTTTTTCACCCACTTTGCATAATAAGACATGAAGGATACATCAGAAAAAAAATTCCTTAAATCATTTCATTTTCTTTCTTTTTTTTTTGCAGTGCACAACTTCTGTCATTAATTACAAATTAGGGTGCTTTGATAAGAACCGGAACAGTACAGTCTCTTTCATGCTGCTTATTTAAATCTTTAAATGTAAATTTAAAGAAAAAAAAAAAAAAAAAAAAAAAAAAGAAAAAAAAACCACCTAAAAAAAAAAAAAAAAAAAAAAAAAAAACAATACACCTGCCCACTATCCACCTTGCTTTGTTAAATTTGAACAAATCGCCCACGGC
>VOQK01014687.1:6117-17340 GCA_015052645.1 Benitochromis conjunctus
ATGAGCTAATCAATCAAGCCCACAATCCGTGACAAACCTTGGCTGGAGATTAACTGACCAGCGCACATTCTCTCCACCAGTCTCTCTAACACTCTCTCATCCTCTCTGCCTCAGAGGTTGTAGTTAGGGTCATCTCCATGTACACAGTAGTGCAGCCCACCCACTAACACATACACATGCAAACACAGAAACCCCCTGTGGTCTGAGCTCAGTCAGGAAATGAGTTTTGAGCCCGTCTGTCATCATGAGCACTTCTCTCTCTCCACGGCCTGCAGTGAGTACTTATGAAATGTTTCACAGCTGAAGGCTAAAGGGTGAGATAACTAAGAGAGTTCAGTTGTACAAGTTTGATCTTTAAAAATAAGTAAAGTTGGACATACCTCAGAGTGAGACATTTTAGAAAATGTTTAGTTACCAAAGGGTGTCCGCAAAGGAAGCGATTTGCTCTTCACGCTTTGCTCGCTGTTTCTCGCAAGCAGACATTTTAGGCTTTGGTTGCTTACGTAACCCTCTAACCTTTTTAGTAGCTTGTCATATGTCAATCAGTGGTCTCTTTAATTCGCATTAACAGTCTCTGCAATTGCTTGTTTCCCAGTTGAGAAAGCTTTACTTGGTCCTGCCCACTTTGTGCTGCCAGTGGATATTTCTCCTGTAATTACTTGAGGTTATAAATATCATTAATTTTCAATGGTCTTTTTTCGCCGTGTTGCTGCCCCTGTTATTATTGACAGCGAGGATAAATTGTGATTGTCAAATTAGTTATTTAGCTAGCCTAGAAATAGCTTTTAAATTTAATTAGCATAGCTATAGCTTAGCTGTTTACCTATTACAAAGCCTCATAGCTACAACTAAGCTTTTATTTATTTAGATTTATTCAGCACGGTGGCACAATGGTTACAAACTAAATAACGTCCCTAGTTCAGTTCCACCATTGTCTGTCTCTATGTGTTAGCCCTGCAACAGACTGGTGACCTGTCCAGAGTGCACCTTGCCTATCAACAAAGAATTACTGAAATTGGTTTTCAGCAATGACATTTTAAATGTAGCTACACTTTGCGAATGTAACGTTAGCTGTAAATGGCTAACATAGCTTAGCCTCATGACACCCAAGCACACTGATACATTTACCTTGTTTTAAGATTTATAAGGTCTTCTTGCTGCTGTTGCCGGGTGAAATCAGAGACAGAGATGCAAAATAATCAGTTTGTGGTTACTTTGGTTGCTAGCAGATTGTCACCTGTAGTTTGTGGATGATGCCAATTACATTCTGAGCAGTACTGAAACTTGAAGTTTGGTAAATGCTGTGAAAGTTGTGCCGTATCGCTGTAACTAATGTGTTGCAAAAGCAGCAAATTTTACTTTGATTTCGTTTCAGCTTTGTTTGTTTTGCACTTTTTACATTTTCAAACTGCTTGGCCAATATTTAGTGAGTGTTTGTAGACAAGTTGACGTCCTCTATGCAAGCTAGAGGCAACTGGAGCAACCTGTTAGTGACCATATTAATTGCAAGGTTGTTTTAGATGGAGTATTGTGCATATCTTTGTGATCATTTCCACCTAGGGACTGCCAAAAACCTCAAGTAACCGTTTCCCATCTGGTTTGGGATAAAAAAATGTTCCCTGGTGATTTTTGGTTGCCAGTAGGTTATCCAGTGGTCTCAAGGCCTTTTGGGGCTAGCAATCATATTTTAAAAATTTAGTTCTGTATTAACACCAATTCTGTTTTTACACAAATATGTATTTAAACATTTCTTTAAGGCCACAGACAGTGTGAGGTTATTATTCTGACAGTTCCAGCATTTATATATGACTAATTTGTTTCGCCAATTAGGTTTTGTCGGGAAGCATAATTGGAAAAACAAATTAGCAGTATATAAACATAATTTCTAGGAGTAAGGGTTGGACAGTAATGAGGAGAGAATTATAGCGTCCCACATTCATCAGCCATTATATTTTACTTTCTAATTACTTTTTCTGAAAAGAATAGGACTTTGTTGGGTCCACTGAATGTCACACACCATTTAAATACTGTAAACCAAGACTGTTTTTCCTATTTCCGTCAGCTTTTAACAACTAAAAATGTCTCTCTGCTCTCCCAAGCTCCTGTCAGCGCATATAATCTTTCTCGGAGGGATTAAAATACAATGGACTTGTTTTGATTGCTTTTAATCAGACAACACAGACTCGGTGTCATGAACAACCAGCCCACTCATGTTATGAATGCATCCACTCGTATGGCGAGGAAAGGAATTAATTGCCGGCTGTCCATCTGTAGTTTTTCTATATGTATGAAGATTGATTTTCTCATTTAAGTTAAAAATGTACATATGAGTCACTGAGGTTCGCTGCTTCAGCTCAGGCTGACAATGGCTCTCTGTGGTGGGTTTTGAAAGCTGGTGGGTGGGTGAGAGTCTACTCAACAGGCAAAGTTGTGTTGTTACCAACACCTCCATTATATGTCTCTCCTTCAGAACAACATTGAATATTTCTGAGTTTATGTTACAGAGGACTTTGACATTTAAAGGCTGAAACCAACTTAGACAATTTTAAGAGGTTCTGCACTTTTGCTGTTACAAATAACTTCTTTGTTTCACTTTTTAAATGTTTTTGTACCAGCTCAGCCTTTCCACTGGAGAATTTTTCAAGTTTGTGTTGCTGATTTACTGCCAATCATTTTGCTGTAAATTTGGAGGGTAATCCATCAAAGTAAAGACAAAAAGAGAGTTGTGTAGCTGACACAGAGAGATGTGACCTCTCCTCCAGGACAGGACAGGAGCTCTACAGAGCATGTCATCTGACAAATTTCTTTATGTCTACTTATCTGGAGGTCTGCTAGTCAGCGCAACAGTTCAGTTCAGGCAACGGTTAACTGTTGGAATTTCATATGCTATAATATTAGCTTTTACCATATTTTCTATTATGTGTAGTATTTAGAACTGGAACTATTAGACTTGTTTATGGGACCTTTCCATTTAAGCCAAATGTTGTTACTTTCTAGATTTTAGACTGTTGACAAGACCAAACAATTTTTTTGCTATATAATGAAAAGTTGTAACCTAAAATGACTTGTCAAATTTAGCCTCACCTTAAAACAAACCATTGGATTGTGTCATTTTTCCTCTAAATAGGAACATATTTAAACAAAAAGAACAGTTGAAACGAGCATTTGAAGCAATAATCTCATCAAGGAGGCATTTACTGCGATCATTACTAAAGTGAGAAGTGGGACTCCAGTGTATTCAGATTCCTATTTGCAACCAGAGGATTATCAGAGCTGGAGGTGTTCATCTTTCATATGGAGTTTTTCATTTTATCTTCTTCTTTTGTTTTCAGTTGTGTTTAAGTCAAATTATCTAAAGCATCACAATGGGGCGTTTATTTTTTAGTGCTTTTATCTTTTTCTTCAGTCTGATTTTATTTGATCATCTGCTTACGTGCTCTGTGTTACAAATGGAAAACAGTTGCGTGCTGGTATCTAGGATATCTGCTCTTTGTTCTCAAAAGTGAATAACTTTGAAGTCAAAATTGAATTTAGAGGGTCAGCGTTCACTGCGGAGGGCAGGATTTGATCAGTTTCAGCCTTCCTCTCTCCCACTGCTCTTTTTCATTCCACACAAATGAATATGAGCTCCTGTGGTTAAGAAAATCACAGGAGCATGCCTTGCTAATTGGGTGTTGTTCTAATTTCAGTTCACAATGTCATTTTGTCTTCCAGGCAGAACAGTTTGTCCTTCAGTTAATCTCAATTTCTTCTCTAAATGCCCACTTTAGTGGCAGAATGTCTTTCTCTGTAATAGCAGCTATTAGGATTCACACTCAAAGTGGTATTTGGTTGCTTCAAAAGCCATAGTTTGTTAAGGATACAGCAGATTTACTGTGTGACATTTGCTGAGATGAAAGATGATTAAATGCTCTGGCTCTCTCTCCCTATCTCCAGTCTCCAAACTTCCAGCGAAACAAAGAGGAGTTTCCTGCTTCGTTGGAGAAACTGCGGCAGCTAATAGAAGAAGTTCACATCCTAGAATCATCCATTACTGATAACTATCAGGTAAATGCCATAAATAAGAGAAACGTGCCTCTTATTAATTTTTTGACAAGTAAAACTTGTATAGAAGAATATACATGTAAAAATGAAAAGGTTGTGTTATAAAATATAAGCAATGAAACAATAATATAAGCGTTATATTGCAAGTATATATATGCAAGTATAAGGTATGATGAAATGCACAATTCATCTTTCATGAGTTAAATCATTATACATTTGTCTGAAGGTCAGTAAACAGCAGCAGTAGAATCTGAAACATAAAACCACCACTAAAAAAAAAACAGTTAGATCGTATCACCTGTATTATTGAGGCATCAAGTATTTTATGCTTGATGTTGGCTGGAGTTGCCAATTTTGGTTTTAACGTAATGTCTGTTAAACATGAGTCTTTGCTAGAGGGCATGGGGCTAATTGCACAACACTGCCTTAACTGCGTTCCTCCCAACAAGTCTGTATGGGGCTTTGTTTTTCTTATTTCCACTCTCTTTATGCCATTGGCTTGTTTCTTCCCTTCATTTCTCTGTGGGAATCTGGGCCCGCTTCTCTCTGTCTGTGTCTCCTCCTCCCTTCCTTTCCCTCTTTGTGGATGTCTCCTGAGGCAATGTTCAGACAGGCAGCTCAAATCCGATTTATTCCCCTACTCGGCGGCCTTTATTGCAGAAAGTAAAATAATAAAAAAAGAACAATCAAGATAAACCCGTGTTTGAAAAGCTAGTCAGTTGGTTTTAATGTCACACTCTGAAGTTTGTTATGATCATAGTTTCATAAATGCAGATGTACTACCAGCCGGTCCTACCAGGAATTTCGAAGATCTTAACTTTTTATCACCTCCACCCTGTGCTCTTACATAAAGCTGATTGATGGAGCTTATTACCCAATGACATGACATGGTAGAGAGCACTATTAGAGATTACCACATACATGATATTCATAGTGAAAAAGTAACACAAGTTAGTTAAATTTTCTGTTCAGCTGAAGAACTCTGATTCAGAAATTTAGTCACTTTCACTGTGGACAGTGAGGACTAAAGATCATATCTGGAAAAAACAAATCAGATTTGGCTGCTGACTGAACATAGTGCCAGTTTGTCTCTCAGACTGAGTCACATGGACACATAGACACACAGACGAAGGGGAGGATGAGGGTGATCGTCATGTTCTGCCAGGATGACTCAGTCGGTCTGTTGTCTTTCAGCCTACAGCCGCTCACTGAAGGACTCTGTCACCTTGACAAGTTCAGACTCACAACCAGAACTTTATCTTCCAACTTGTTATGTACTCAAAGGGTCTCAGTCCATTTCTTTTCACCTCCTCTCGTCTGTCTATATTTCTCATGCCTGGTGATTCATCCTTCTTCTGTTTGACAAACTGAGACTTCTGAGAGCTCTTGCGTAGTACTCTGCAGACTAAATATATAGGATGACTTATAAGGTGACTTATCTGTGCTTTGTCTCTTTTAATTGTCAACAAGTTCTCTGAGATTTCGTTGTTAAGAGTTTTTCTTACCTCACCTTACTAAATAAAACAATTCATGCGCTGGGTGTGTAGATCTGAGACAATAACTGAATAAAAACAGTCACAAATAGACCAGGATATTTCAATAAATAAGTGGCCAGTGCCAACTTCCCTACCTTGACTGCTTTTTCTGTCTGTATGATCTCTCCATTGTGTGCTGCTAGCATCAACTGCTGGAACGATTCTGTCCTTTAGAGTAGTAGACTTCTACCTAATTAAATGGTAAACAGGTTTTCACTGTAATCCAGCAAAACTGTCTATTGTCTACTGTAGTAGCTCTGGGCATCACCACTATGGTGCTTTGAGTGAAATGCTAATTGTAAAGTGTCAGCAGGTTATACTGCTTGGTTCCCAGAGTTGAATTAAGCCTAGTCTTAGACCAAAATACAACATTAATCTAGGAGGTAGGCTTAATCAGTGGCTGGGAAAATGAGCCATAGTTTAGCAGCCTTGTTAGCATGTTAGCGTTAGGGTAAAATGATAGCTAAAGGGTAATAGAGTTATTAGCTTTTTAAAGCTATTTGGCCACAAACCAAAGTAAAAGTACTTTTGGCTGCTCCCTTATTTCCCAGGGGGTGGCTATAATGGTTGGATTTGCATGTTTAATTTGGCAGGGATTTTTAGCTAGCTGCTCTTCCTCATACAACCATCGAAGTTTGGGACTAGCACTGGGAGTATACTTATTTATGCTGCCTGAGGCTGGGCTTGAGTCTTTCATTTCATTGTATAGTTTGATTTGAATATCACCATGAAATATATTGTTCAGTAGTGGTTGAGACATTTTGTTCATAATTACAACTTCCTGATTGTCCCAGAGGAAAAGTTATGTATCAATACATAATCATTATCAATCTGATTAGCATGTTATCAGATAGATCAAATGACGATAATCTATTTCTGATCACTGGTGGGTTTCACAACACAACATGAAGCAAACTTTAGGTTTTTAAATATCTTTAACATGTTTTTCTCTGTTCGCATTAAACTTGTTGACTAGTGTCTTTGCATAAATGTTGTATGAAATTGTTGCATATTATTTTTTGTTCCCAGAGTTTACATGATACCAATAGATTCTGAGGAAATTTTGCAGATATTATTCCGAGATTTAGCAGAAACTGGAGTTTTTCCTTTCTTTTTTGTGATGTTGCTGGCGACCATTGAGAAAAATTTACTAGCAATAGTGAGTGGCACCTGAAAACTTCTCCAATGACTGCTCCATCTCAGGGTTTGGTGCGTGAGGAGGCCACAGGAAAAGAGGGACTTTTGGGATTTGCTGTTCTGAGCCAAGAGTTGACCTTTCACCTCCAGCAGCTGCAGAGACAGACAGAGCAGGAGCTCAGCAACATACGAACACAGTGAGTCAAAATAGTTTTTGTGGTTTGGTATTAGGAGTTGTGAGAGTGTGCACAAAACCTTGTTTTTTTTCTGTTGGTGTGTTTGCTTTCAAAGAGCATATTTTCAGTTTCTTATTTCTTGTACTTGAGAAGAATGAATACTTGATGAAGTTTGAGTTGTTTTCTTGTATCTTCAAGAACATTGATGAGCAACAGCATTATCTGTTTTTTGTTCATACCCTTTCTGAACAATGTTAGTATGTTCAGTCCAAACCACTGGCTTAAGTTCTTGAATCAGGAGATTCTTCTGCCACCTGGATTATGTCTTTCATCAGTTACCCTGGGAATATTTTCAATAGATGGTCAAAGTATTTCTAGTTTATTGTCTTGATGGTAGTGAGAATTTCTGCTTCTTCCACACTGGTGACGTTGGCTGTCCAAAGTATCTTTGGTATCCCTGCACCGCTAATCTCTTACAGGAAGCATTAGTTAATGTTCATGCAATAACAGCATGTAGGTTTATATGACAGCAGGGAGAGTGATTATAGTCTTCTCAGAACTTTTCTCACTTTCTGAAATGACACACTGGTTCTCATCGTCTTGGCACTGAAGGTATTTATATCATGGTAGTTTACTTCTACAAATTATGCTTCTTCTAACTGCTTAAAAGAAGAACCTTGCTTTATCTTTACGTTATCATAATGACAAAACATTAGCAACTTATGTAAGAAGTAAGGCTCTACACCCCAAAACTGTAACATGGGACTGTGGACTGATTATTGGCCCGAACACTGGCTTATCCTGATTACCCTCCTACATATTAATGCCTGGAAAACATTTCAACAGTCATCCTGACAGGCCAGTTTTCTTGAGAGTTCGTTTTCTTAGTTCTGTTGAACTGTATCACGCTATGACAGGTTAGTTGTTGACAGATTTTCTCTCTGGTTCATTTCAGCAGTAAGGATATCTGGAGATGATGAGTTTTTTCATTGTTTTGTTTTGTTTTGTTTTGTTTGCTCAGTGAAAACAAAAAAAAGTCCCTTTGCAGGTTGAACCTTTTCGAGGAACATACTTTAACAAACTGAAAACAACCACTTTTCAAAACTAATATTCTAAATAATTAATCTGGTAACATTCAAGTCGGTGTTTACTGAAGGTGCAAGCAGGTACTAGATTGAGGGTAATATTTAATTTAACACCGGCAAATTATATGACAGAATAGATCAAATTCACACTTTATTCTTTACATGTTGACTCAATAATCCTAGATTTTGGGTTCCCACCAATTTCTTTGATTGAAATCTACTGTTCTATATCTCCATAGTCTGATCCACAGTTTTTCCATTTGATAACTGTTGTTTCCAGTTAATTATTAAGTCAGGACCATGCTATGATGCATTTTAACACATGAGTGGGTGGAAGACACCTCTGTCAGTTTGTGGTGTTGTGTCACACACCTGAAACATAACTGTGGGAGTTTTGCTGTATCTCATAACAGCAGCAGGCTCTGCTGGAAAAAAGAACAGGATCCTGCCTGCCTTTATGTGCAGATTTCCCAAAAGAGGGAGTGGAGGGAAAAGTAGAGAAAGTGAAAGTTAATGGCTCTTCTAATGAATTAGGTATATGTGTTTGTGCACATGGTGATGTGTGTAATTTAATTACCACCAAAGTATTGTCTTGATTGCTCCACTTTTTGGCTCGTTCTTATTCTAATAAAAATTATTAGTAATTCTTAAAAGCCATTAACTTCATAACCTCAATACATGCAATGCAGACAATTCCTGGTGTAAAGTTGCCGGTGCCGTGTGGAGCTTTTGTTGAGTTTTACTGTGCAAAGTTTTGATTTTAACGTGATTGAATGTGATTGTCATCTTCAGTGAAGCATGAATAGACTTAGAAAAACCGTTTGGAGCAGCATCTGCAACCCGTCCCTCTGCAGACAAATTACAAGCACGTCCACATTATGTAACAGTTGGCCAGATCCACAGAAGTATGCTGATTGCAGCAAGATATATGCATGGTGGATCCTCAACCCCTTGCTATATGGAGTTTTCTCCTCGTAGTTCATTTTACTGTGAACAAAAATTCAGCCCCTATGGTTGAATATCTGGATCTGTCCAAACCTGAAGGGCTTTTGGCAAGATCTGTAAAACAGATTTTACCAGATTACATAGGGTGTAGTCAAAAATGTTTACACCAGTAAACCAAAAAGGAAATTCGTTGTATGACCTTCGTTCTGTCTGTGCTAAAGTTAGCAGGTAAAACAGTTGAATTATATATATTAAAAAAACACAATGTTGATGTTATTTGTTTGTTTTGAGTTACAGTATGTGTGAAAAAGTAAAATAACTTGCAAATGAAACTTGAGACTTGCTCCATGTCATTGGGTTTCTCGGTACGTTGTAAGGTAGGAGATAATTGCTGCTGTGAATTGGCACTACATTAAGAAAATGTAATTTAAGTGAGCTTGTAAACTGTGAGCAAATCACAGTAAATCAGATGGTAACTGGTCTTGGTCACCGCCCTGTTCTGTCTTCCTCTCTGTACTCCTGCCATCAACCTGTCTTTTGGCAGACAAGACGAGCTGAAACGCATCTTAGGATTGAAGGTGTGGCAGCATACACACACCCACCCACATACATACTCACACACACACACATTATTGTGAGCATATTCCAGGAAACCTCCTAATTTCTCAACCCTGTTGGTTCTCGGTGCCAAGGCTGATCGTCTCTTGTCACAGCTTGGATCAAAAGCTTTATGGGAAGAGATGAATAATTTCTCAGTGAAACAGTTGCATGTTTTCATCATGTTGCCCTGCCCAGTGGTACCGACTTATCATATCCACTTAGCTTACTGGAAGAAGACGTCATCCTACATTAAATTTATTGGGGTTTTCTTTGGCTCTAAAGGAGGCTTACCTAATAATGTTGGAGCCAATGCTGGGTTTGGTTTTGAGCAAGTTGAATCCAAGACTCCACATTTAGAAATGGATAAGGGGATTTTTTTTCTACCTGAGTAGTGCTTAACAAACAGTTTTCATAACAAGCACACAGCAAAACTCTCAAGTTTGAACTTTTATAGCTTAGCTTCTTTGTTAAATAAATATCCTCCGACATAAAGTAGTCTCAGTCCTCTGACAAAACAACTGAGCCGCTGTTCTTAGAGTAAAACCTTAATCCCAACTCATGAGTAACCCTGGTTTCAGTTGTCCTTCACACCACTCTGTGCTTACCCCTAAATATTGAACAGTGCTATATGACTGTCCTATAAGGCAGCTAACCTATATAACACAGGCTACGTCAGTATGTGAACAGATACAATAGTAATATTCTTTTATTACTTTAACATATATCTGTATTTTCAGCATATATTTGAAATTAAATAATTAGCTTGCTGCCATTTTCCTGGTAATTAAGTAAGTGTACCCATATTCACCTCACCAGGTTCTATAGACCCAAAACAGAGAGGCTGCAGAACTACGGTTTCCATAATTTTATATAGAAAAGGCATAATAGGTTCAGACAGTATGATGTTGCATAACTCCAAAATAAAGCTGTGTTTCAGCACAGTGACATTGGTGCCATCATTAGAAGCAGATCCTGTCAATGCCAGAATTCTATTGGACAAATCCTGCATAGTGGAGGTTTGTTTTTGGTCAATTTTGACTTCAAAGCCTGGCATGAAATCAGGGAAGAGCATTCATTTGTTTTCCAGTTTAAATAAAGGCCTTACTGTGCATAACCTTGAATGTTTTCCATTCAGCTAGCAAACATTTGCAGCTGGACAGCTAAGTTCATCACAGAGAACTTCTATATATATATGAGTGATGCCCTTCATGTTTCAGGAGTGGAGTCAAAGCTCTTTCCTTTGTTCAGTCAATGTTCCCTCAGAGCATGAGGGTGGTTTGGCTGTCAGTGAAGTAGACAAAAAAACGGGTCTTAATAGACTAAAAAAACGGGTCTTAAAACTTTTGCATTAGCACAAGTGTCTCAAATATCTAAGTGCCTTTGGCCTGAGGAAATGGAGTGAGGCAGTTCAGTGAAAATGCAAAGAAAATATACCTGTATTTCTCTGATAATATATATTCAGTTTTTCTAAAACAAGGATAAAAAGTTCTCATATTCTGTGGATTGTTGGACTGGAAAGAAAAGGCCAACTTCTTCCAGTTTCCATTCTTAATGAACAGTTTCCTAGACCCCGACTGATGCTTGAAATGTAAAAAAAAAAAAAGATTTTGGGACCAATAGTCCAAAGATGCTGTTTTTTTGTTTTTTTTTAATTCAACAGAAAAAAACAAACAAGCTGAGAAAATCTTTTCCCCCCATAAA
>VOQK01014692.1:4433-19450 GCA_015052645.1 Benitochromis conjunctus
AAACCCCCTTTGTTTTTTTTTTTTTTTTTTTTTTTTTTTTTATCCCAGCCAGCCACAGCCCCCTATCAAGGGAATGAGCGCAGAGGAACAGGACCGGCTGCGGTCCCTCTTTCACGCCTACGATGTGGACAACTCCGGGCGGATCGAGCGAAACGAGTTTCTCACAATCTGCGCAGAGCTACAGGTATCAGCAGCCGAGGCTGACCGAATATTTGACCAGCTGGACGTCGACAAGGACGGCACTGTCACCCTGCAAGAGTTCATCAGCGGATTTCACGACCGCTACGAGGCGGACATGGAGTCAGAAGGAGGCGACCCGTCCGCTGCTTGGGAAGACTTTGAGAGCAGACTGACCGAGCAGGCCAAGTTCATCCCCAGGTGAGAGTGCATAGCTGTTCTCTGGCCGGTAAGGGCGGTGGGTAGAGACGGGCGGATGTGTTTAAAATATGGAAATGTTCAGGAGATATGAGTGTGTTCAACAGTGAGCGCAGTGTGCGTAAAGGTGATAGTGACGCTTAATCTTCACAGGGAAAGTAGCACTTAAAGTAAAGCACACAACTAATTTAAAAAAGAGAACTGTTGGAAAGGTGTAGCAGAGCACATTTCAAAGTTTACTGCTACAAAACAACGAATCCATATCCATAAAATCATTATTAATAATATCAAAGTGAGATTGCGCCTGTGTGAAGCGCTCCGGATGTTCAAGTCTCTTTTTTTCCTGAATGCATGTCAGCTAAAGAGATTCATTCATGGCGACCCCCCCTACACACACACAAACACACACAGAGGGTTTGGGAAGGTGCAAGCTGTGCAAGACACTCATGTTCTAACATAAAAAGCAGACAAGGGAACAAACTCGAAAACATGTTTAACAATTGTGGCATTAATCCATAAATCAAAGTAATTTCGAACAAAAATTCAAACTTACAAACGCTCTGTTATTATTGTTTAATTTATCTTCAGTTACAGTTCATAGATACAGAAAATAGAAATACATAAAAGACAGTTGTGTTTTGTTTCATGTTTTGTTGCCATTTGTAAAGTTCCTCTTGTAAATTTTATCCAATATCTCTGAATTTCAGTCTTTGATAGGAGTGACATAATTCAGAAACTGTGTGGCTCTAAACAACAGTGTTTTTTTCCTCTGTGTCACTTCTGGGGTCAAGCAGGGTCAGCTGAAATTGGAGTTAGTTTGTCCACAATGAAGTGTTATATTTTAAAACATGTAGGTCAGCATCCATACTACAGCAGTGTTTCTGAATCCTTAAAACTTTTTGACTACTTGAAACACTTCTGAGCCTGTTTCAGACGGAAAAATCCAGGATTGTATTAAAGTTTTGAGAGACCAAATAATTAAACCAAAACATTCAAGCGAGGCTTACATTTCTTTTTTATATACCGGTACTATAACACCCAGTGTATGTTTTACACCACTATGAACACTTTACTACTACTATCGATCAGTTCAATCAGTTCAGTCTCATTCTTGGTCCAGGTGAAGAAATCTTGGGTATACTTTGCCCCTTACTTCCTTCTCTATAGTATCTTTAGTTTGGTGTTCGTGTTGAATCACTCGTCAGGACGCTAAGCTGGAATTACATATTTAGAGGTATTGGACCAAACATTTTCTGACCATCAGGCAAACAGAAGAGGGTTACACTAAAAAAATAATACTGCTTTAAAAAGTGCAAGTTTGGTTTGAGGTTTTACTTTAAATAAACAATTTGAACAAAATTAATTCATCCATAAATCCA
Organism: Benitochromis conjunctus; assembly: GCA_015052645.1. Taxonomy (NCBI): domain Eukaryota; kingdom Metazoa; phylum Chordata; class Actinopteri; order Cichliformes; family Cichlidae; genus Benitochromis; species Benitochromis conjunctus. The sequence goes on from VOQK01014692.1 coordinate 6,188, forward strand.
TCCCTTGCTTTTTGGGTAGGTACAAAGACCTGTTGAAGCTGTTCTTGCTTTCTGTGGTGGTTGTTAAATCACTATTCAAAGTGATTTTCTTTCACCTTATTTAAGATACTAATCAAAAACAAAGCAGATAAAAAAAACATAAACCAACTTAGCCAATGACATATCTCACTGTGTGTAAAGAAATAACCGTAAGAATCGCAGACATGTAAAAACACAACCAGTATAAATATGAATGGAAGCTCTAAGGACATTCATGTTTACACTATAGCACATCTACATCCAGCCGATATGAGTGGTCACGTGTGTACATGGGTGTTAGTGTAGACATGTCTTTTTTTTTTTAGTTCAGCCAACATCATGGCTGAACTCAAACTGAAAATTTCATATTGTGCTTTTATTTTGCTAAATGCTGTTTCTGACTTGATCAGTGTTGTTTGTGTTGTCACTGTTGTTGGCACCAGTAAGGCAATGTTGGGTCCTTCCTCTGCTCTTCTCGCCTTTTGGTTTTTAATGTGTCCAGATGGAAGCACAAAGAGATCCCAGAACATATCCATGGAGCAGCTGACTGCAGTGGATCTGACTGAACAATGTGAATAATGCAGCACAGTGTAGTTGGTGTCATGACAATAGATACTTCACTAATGTACTGGACTGTGATTAGAAAGTGTTCATCCTGCATTATCGTGCTTCACCTTCCATAACTGTAGTTATCACCTTCTTTGTGACACCTGGTGTGATGTTTTTAAATTGTTTTAAAGGTCTTTGGTCTTTGTTGGAGGAGAGGTGACATGAAAAATAGGAAATTAAGAAGCAGAGAAGGTTTTTTTCTCTCTTGCCCAGCAGTATTATTTATTCCTAAGCTAAGGTTCCAGGGTGGTCTCTGCCTCTCCCCCTCTGACAGCTGTGACACGCTCCATGCACTGGATACATGGTCAATAAAATGGATGAATCAATAATTTCTCAAAGCTTTGTACAGGTTAGACCTGCTAGTGAATATTTGTATATGCAAACTCAGTATTTTCCACAGAAAAATACATCACTGTCATTGAAAATAATACTGTGGTGCACTGTATCTTCATGTAGTCCTTCGATCTTTCTGGTAAGTGTATTAAATCCCTTAGTGTGAGTCTACACTAACAGGTACTACTGATTATTAAGGTTTCTGATGCCCCTCAAACCAAACCACACATGGAAATATAGTATACAGGGCAAAAACAGAGTTGGTACCATTCTTACGACCTTGGAGGTCAATATTTCCTTTATAACTCAGCCTAAAGTCTCTCAGGCAGCTTTCTTGTGATTTCTTTAAGTAGTGTTCAGCAATATTTCTCCAGGTTTCTTGAAGGACATTCAAAGCTCTTCTTTGGATTTTGGCTGTCTTTTGTTCGATTTTCTGTCCAGATGATTCCACACTGCTTCAGTAATGTTGAAATCCAGTCTCTGAGGAGGCCAGCCCAGGACTGACTGTGTTCCACTGTGTTTTTTCTATCCAAATACACTTTTATTGCTTTGGAAGAGTATTTTGGAGCATGGTCATGCTGAAACATGAAGCCACTGAGAATTCACCATGCTTTCCAAATAACGCAAGATTCCCCAAACCATGACAGAGCCTTCTCTGTGTTTTACAGATGACTGTAGACTCTGACTGTTGTACTTCTCTCCTGATTGCCATCGTACACACTGACTATGATTGAAATCAAACATTTAAAATTTGGATTCATAAGACATAGTGCAACTGATTTCCAGTTCAGCCATTTCTCTCAGTTCCCCTTTATGTTTTGCCTTTTTTTGTAGATTCAGCAAAGGAAATGAGAATATATGATGTTTTTGTAACAGGCTTGTAGTAACAAAGTGCTTAAAGACACAGTTTAAAATCAATCAAGTTATTTGTTATGTGTATGTGGCTCATCCTGTGAGTTAGGTGCATTTTTTATGCTTGAATTATTCATAAATCAACGTTAAGTGACAAAAACAGTTCTCTGGAAATGGTCACATCCAAGGACTGAGTTCGTTAATGCTTACTCACTTTATACGCACTGTGGGCCTTTCCATGTGTGCGTGGCCACTGGCCATACATGGGACTTTTTCTCATGCTGTTCTGTTTCGGCATCAGGACATTGATTGTCACGGTGGGGCCGTCAGATAAATGCACTCTTTCATCTTCAAGCATTTATAGTCACTGTTACATCAGTCAGCTGAGGGATGATAGTTTGGAAAAACCAGCACACAGTTCACTTCAGACAGCCGTCTGTTTTTCAGGAGCTGAAAGAATATTTTGTGTGAGAACAAGAAGACAAGTCAAGAGCAAAAAATCAATTTCTTCCTTCTTCAGAGTGTTATCATGCTTGAGACTGATCTAAGAGTTATGAATTTTGTTCAGTCTCTCAGCTGATAGGTCGAGCCTCGAAAGATAGCTTGACCCATAAAAGGCGTCAACGCTTTCGTCACTTGTTTTCAAGAATTTTCTTCTAGGGGTCAGATGTCTCTATTCTGTATTTGTTGGCACGATAAACTGCTTACAAAAATTGTGTTTGAACACAAATTTCATATATAAAAACAAGCTTTTACAGGGTTTAATTTGGGTCTCTTCATTTGATTTCATGCTAGGCTTTCAGCAGCTTTAGATCATGTGACCTACCTAACAACTGCTCCTGTTTGTATCTTACCTTCAGGGGTCTGACGTTGGTTTGTTTGCATGCATTTCTATCATGACCAGTTTGTGTATGGCAATGTATGACTGTATGTACATGTAGCAGTCAATGTATGCACAGGATTACAGCCAGTCTACTCTAACAGAAAGCAAACAAACACTCTACTGCTTTATGACCCACTTTTACCATCGTGGTAGGATGTGAAAATACAGAACACTTTATCACCGTGTTACCATAATCACTCTGAAACAACATACAGTGGATATGTTGCATAATGAAGTAGCAGATATTCAGGTTTAACACATACTGGAAAGCTATTTTGTTTTCAGGGTAAACAAACTAGAGGGTGTTTCACTGGGAAGCAAAGTGACATACGTGAAAAGTAGCATTAATTAGAAATCATTCTTTGAAATTAGAAGAGCTACTCCTACATTAGATATTATTTAAACTGACACACCATATCGTTTTGTCTTCTAATTGTAAAATAATTTTTAAAGGCCCAGCAAAAATGTAGATTTAGAGGTAGATGGAACAAACTTTATAACCAACTTTCTACCAAGCTGATGAAATACTTTCTTCAGCCACTCAGAGTAAAGTAGGACAGTTTGACTACCTGTCAGAGGAGTGTTGACTTAAGGCACACTCAGGTTTGTTTATTTTTTGTAATATTAGTGTAATTAAAGCTCTACTACACCCTGACTCGTCTGTTACACTCCAGCAATAATTTTTCATATCGTAACGTCAGTCTTGTTAGCAGATCAAATTAAATTGTTATTAACAATATACAACCAATACTCAATGAATATTCAATGAATAATTAAACCTCATGTGCATTTGTTGGATAATGTCCGTTTTTAGAGTATATTCAGCTCACAATGGATTTTAAGTTAAACATTCAAGACGGGGATGTAAAAAAAACTTTCATGAACTGTTTAGGAATTATAGACATTTTTTATGCACATGCCCCCATTTTCAGAGGCTCAAAGGTAAACGCACAACCCAGCAGACAATTTTTAATACTTGGACGAAAATCCTTTGAAATCACTGACTGAGGTCTAAAGCCCATGGACATCACCAAATGCTGTGTTTCTTCCTCTGAGATGCTCTTCCAGGCTTTTACTGCAGACACCTTCAGCTGCTGCTTGTTTCTGAGTATCTCTGCCTTCAGTTTTGTATTTCATAACTGAAGGCGGCTCTACTAAGTTGTGATCAGGTGACTGACTTGGACATTGAATAATATATAATTTCTTTGCCTTGAGAAACTCTTGGGTTGCTTTTGCAGTATGCTTTGGGTCATTATCCATTTGCACTGTGAATCTGCACTGTGTGCCTGATCAGTATTGCAAAATCTGGTAGAATCTGAGCAGAGTACAGCCCTGTATACTTCACAGTTCATCCTGCTACTTCTATCAGGAGTTACGTCATCAATAAATACTTGTGACCCAGTTCCAGTCACAGCCATACATGCTCTTAGTTTTCTCTTCCCATCATTTGGATACAAATTCATCTTGGTTTCATCTGTCCAAAACCTTTTTACTATGCTTGATCATTTTTGTGTTTTCTGGCTAAGGCTAATCTGGCTAATCTACAATCTCTTGATTGTAGACTTTGACAATGATATGTCTTCCTCTTCAAGAGTTTATTCTTAACTAGGTTAGATGTTGTAAAGTTATTTTCCTAAACATCGAAATAATTCTGTCATCATGCACAGTGGTCTTTCAGGCCTTTTGGTGTTGCTGAACTGGTCATTGCAGTCATTGTTTTTAAAAATGTACCAGATTGCTGATTTGATTTGGCCACTTGAAAGTGTTTTGGGTTTAGTTTGGTTTTTCAGCCTGATGGTGGCTTCCCTCATTTGCACTGACATTGCTTCATATTGAGCATCCCTGTGAAAAACTACCAAATTCTATTTCAACACTTGGAATCAGCTTTAGATCTTTCATCTGCTATATTGGTCATGAAATTGAGCTTCTGAAGCTATGAAAATGGGAGACTGTGTATAAAAATGTATGTATTGTCTAAACAGTTACTGCCATCATTTTGTTAAACCGTTGAATTAAATCTAGAAGTCTTCACTTCAATCACATCTTTATTTTTATTTTTTTATTTAAAATAGACAAAACTACTAAAGTATTTATGAATCTAACCGTACAAACCAAAATTCTTCAACGTTATTCTCAATTTTTCTTAGAAAAATGTGTCTGCAGAGAGCTGAATTATCTCCTGATTTTCCTTTCAGGTGTGAGCAAGCAGCAACACTGTATCAGAACATCAGTCTGACTGAGCCCAGACTGATTCCTCAGTTTGAGAAAGTCATCCTCAACTTCACCAAAGAGATCAAACAGCAGAACTCAGAGATGGAGAACTTGGCGCTTGCCATCAAACGGTGAGCATCATGTACACACACATATGGTCAGTTATGACCTGTGAGCGTCTCAGACTCAAAACAAGAATTAAAATCAATGGAAAGTTTTACAAGGTGTACTGCAGATTATTAAAAAAGAGGTGCTGGTGGCTGATTGAGAGGTGAGGAGGTAAGGAGTACAAAGTTGTGGAAAGCTTAGATAGTGCTTTTCTACTCTGCCTGAACACAAAGCGCTTTATACAACTTGCCTGGTTGACTCATTCATACCAATTCATACAAGCACTTTTGTTTCTATGCTTAAGTGCTTTCCATCTATCAACCAACCTTCAGATTAGCAGATGACCTGCTCTACATCCTGAAATACAGCCACCCTAATGAGCATGTGGCAAGGATGTAGACAGGATGAACCACAGGAGAGAGACTTGAGCAAGAGCAATCAGATCATAACTAAGAGGTATAACTACTAATGCATCAGTGTAGACTGAACCTCTTGGTTTGACCTGGTGATGTCAGACATGACATCATCAGTACTTTAAAAATCAGGAAATGCTGGACGGTCCTTTCCCCACACCTGACGTACATGAAGACTGAGAACAATCGATGTAAGTAGTTAATTCTGCAGCCTAATAAAATATAAAGCAACCTGTGACTGAGTATTTGCTTTAATCTGCTGAATGTTTGATTTTGATGGCAACATAAAGCTTACACAAACAAACCCGGGATAGTAGTTACTTTGACAATAGCAAATCATAGCAAATAAACATACGTAGAGAATAATGTGCTTAATGTGCAAAAAGTCAATACTTCTGAGACAAGTGGAGCGTATTCCAGCTGCTCATCCCCTTTGTCACAGTGGTGTTATCGCATGGTGGAAGAATAAAAGAACTATAGCAACTTAGCCCCAGAGTGGCAAAACATGAAAAGTTATAGATTGGGATTACCAAATTGTGAGGGGCATAAGTCATGCAGCTGACTCAGTAATTATGGAGTTATAAACCTCATCTAGTGTTAACATCAACACAAACACTGTTCACAGGGAGCTTCATGCCATGGGTTTCCAAGGCCAAGGAGCTGAATGCAAGCAAGTGTTGGATGGATCAGTGCAAAGCATCCAAATCCTACCAGGAGCAGTGGAAGTGAAAGTCACTTAACTGTTCGATACTGATAGTCAAGCGTGTTTTCTAAGAAATTACAAGTGTTTTTGTGTCAATCCAAATCTCACGTGACCAATAAATTCTGTCACAAATCAGAAAGTTAAGTTAACATCAGCTGCCTGGATCACATGGATAGAAGTTTCTGGAGTCTAGTGAGTTGAACTTATTACTGTATTACAGAGCGCAGGACCAAGCATCAATGCAGCTCAGTGAAATGGAGGAAGAAATGGACCAACGCATTCAAGCTACCGAGAGAAAAACACGTGAGCAGGTGGGACCAATGCCGACGCCACACGACACACATATGAGACCCTCCACTGCAGACCCATGACTCTGTGCTGTTAGACTGTTTGCTTTTTCAGGCTAGTTGCTATGATGTGTTTCTTTCCCTGGAGTTTGTGTAGGCAAAGTGATAAGCAGGGCGCGTTTGTTCAGCTCTTCCCTCATGTCAAACAAACATACGCAGCCGTGTACCAGCTTACTGATCCCAGTTCAGACACGCCTGCTGATCTCACAACTCTGTGGATATAAAACAGCAGATAGCTCGAGGTGCTGGGGCATGTTTTATCCTCCAGTCTAAAATGATAAGGCTGTATGTGTTGGTGGTGATAAGGATGATGGTGTGTGGATGAAGATAATGATCTATAAAGAGCCTGGTCGGCTACATCAATGTGTGGCTGACCTGAACTCTGAATTGTTTAACCTGTTTTTTATTGACTGATGAAGTTAAATCTCTATGAATTCTGTCTGTTTGTCAAACGTTTCCACGTCCACAGCTAGAGAAGGTAAATTTATTACTGTGCCAGCAGCTTTTCAACACCTAAATTTAGATCTGTTTATGTCTTAATATCTTTTCTTTGAATTAAAAGCCCCTGGAGTTTGAGCATCATGAAAGCTGCAGATATTTCCCAACATCCAGCAGAACACATAATCAGTGTTTTTTGGAAAATGATAAGCTTTGATAACAGCATTTAGCTTTCCATAACATGAAGTAAAACACAATAAAAGGAAGAAAAGCTGACAAAGACAGGCAGAAACAGAAAGCATCACTTGTTATATCAGGAAACAAACCATCGAATTTATTTAAACATGTTGATTTTATCTTTGGTTCTGGCGTTTCTTTAAAAGTTGTGAATATAAACTCTGTTTTATCGCTGTGCCTAAAGTTATGTAAGTGTTCTCCTTTGACTCAGCTAACGCGGGTGTTACTGTTTGTTTTGTCTAAGAAAAGCACACAAAATTAGAGGGCGGTCACCTGTATCCTCTCACACCATCCTAAACGCACTATCATATCCTGGCACCTGTAACGGAGGAGTTTATTTGTGGAGATCTTACATTAAAAAAAAAAATTGATTCCTCAGACCCTTCATCAAGGGTTTAAAAATCCACCTTAAAATGGCTTAATGCAGAGCAAGAAGCAAAAACGTAAACACACACATGCACAAACACACAAATCATACAATAAACTGCCTTTCTGATGCAACTGATTGATATAGTTTCTGGTTTTGGTGGTTTGTATCTGTGTTTTTGCAGGAGAAGAAGCGATCAGAGGCTGCGTTGGGTGAATTACGAAGAAGTTATGAAACTGAAGTGTGTGAGCTGCAGTGTAAGATCCAGAGGATGCAGATGGTACATTTTTCACCTGTCTGACTGAGTGCTGGTTTTAACATAACACAACATAATCACTGTAGTGGTGGTGTATATATTTTTGCATCTTAAAGAACAAATTTAAATCCAAAATGCTGACTTTAACTCATTTTAATTATATTAGTACAATGTAAAATGTTAAATGTAATGGAATCTGGTTTAAATGTGATTGGTATACTAGCCAATTCATACCATATTTTTCTTAATGATTAATTAATTGAGTAAATAAACCTTTGATTTTATATATTTCATGTTCGTTGAGGGTGAAGAATAATTTTCTGGGTGCATTTTAGAACTGAACATCTTTGAAAGCAGAAAGCGGCTGCACATCCACTCTCAGCTGGACCTCTGTAACTGAAACATCACAGTCAATATTTAGATCAGCAAAAACTGCTACTGCTTCTCAATCTGACTGAGGTCCTTCTTATTGAAGATTTCAGGTCAAGAATGCAGAGATGCAAGTTAATGTGTCGGGTTGGTCTTAATAAAGACATCTGTGTATGTCTCCATGCATTTGCATCAGGTCTGAGGATATGCACGGAAAAAAAGCAGCCTGAAAGTAATCAGGTTAAAATGTTTAAATAATACAAATTTAACCATTTTATGAAAGGGTTTTTTCCCCCTGCTCCTCTAAAACTGATTTGTAAGAGCTGTTTATTGAGATCGAGCCTTTTTTTAACCAATTTGAATTGAATTTTCTGGACACATGTAAAAGTAGCCCGCGAGAGTGAGTAGGTCCAATAATCTTTATCCTAAATATTTCAACTTTACCAGATAGAGGAGAAGTACAAGAACATCACAGTGAAAGACGAGAGCCCAGCCTTGAAGAAGAAGATCAATGAGTTAACACTGGTGAGAGTGAATACATTTGAACCCATTTATGCCATCGCGGTGCTTCCTGTTCACAACACACAAGCCATAATCTTCTGTTTTGCTGCTTGTCTGTGTGTCTGCAGGAGAACCAGCGGTTAAAGCAGGAGCTGCTGAAGTCTCAGACCAAAGTCGCCTGCCTGCAGAGTGAGATGGACTCGCTGAAGACCGAGCTAACCGATCAAAGCATCAACTCCGAGCGGTAAATCGGTTTGGTTGCTTTTGTTAAATAATTTAAACCCTCAGTACAGATTTCGACCCGTGGTCCATGGAGTTAAAGTTGAGCACCACATATAATTAGCCACAGTTTTTTTAATGTATTCTTTTTACTTTTCACACTGATGATTAAAAAAAGAAACAAAAAAAAGAAAAAAGATTTTTACTTCACATCATTTAGCTCTCTCTAAACACATACAGACACCAGTTTCACTGCACACTGTGAAAGTCTAAACCTCCATTAATGATGAACAGAAGTTGCAGAACAGGTTTTTATCTCCACCTTTTTCTTTCCTCGTTTAAAGATTCATGTGAACTTGAGGAAAAATAAATATTTACACTTGTAAAACCACTGAATACACTTCATACAAGCTAAATGTGCTGACTTTAGAAGAATCCGCTATACCTTATCACACGACCCCACCCCTGAGCAGAGTAACAGAGACAGACGATGGAGGCGCAACCTCTCTTGGTTGTCTGTCTGCGTGTTTGCTCCTGGGAATTTTATTGTGTTGTCACAGCTGAAACAGGATATCCTGGAGTGCCTTCACACGTACAATAACATCTTTGGGAGCGTTACCTAGTAACAGACGCAACAGAGACAAAGGGAGGAGAAAACCCCGCCTGCTTCTGACTCATTGGGTTGACACTTCTGTTCCTCCATCTCTGAGAAGTCTTGTGGAAAAAAGACGTGGAAAATAAGAGAATACTGTATTGCATGGGGAAAAAGAGAAAGCAGAAAAGAGCAGGGATCACTCTTCCAGGACAAACATAATTAAAAACAACAAGAACAACACTGTTCATAATAGCAGATTTAGACCATGTTTACATTTTATATTAAACATATACTGTAATATGTACAGAATATGGTTAGATTTCATCCTGCACATAGGTTCAGACAGCAGACTGTACTGTACCAGGCTGTAAGCAATTTATTTTTTAATATTGGAATCGACTCACATTTGAAGCAGCCTCCAGTGGCCACTAGAGGTACTGCATGCACCCATGTTGGCTTTATTTTGCAGATCCAGGAGCTGCTGTTTGACTGAGGATCCTAAATTTATGCTGCAAAGTGTTGCATCTTTAATTAGAATTACTCAAATTTAAGCCTTTATCAGTTGAAAATAATCAGTACATTTAAGGAGTTTGTGTTGTTTAAGCTTTGTTTTGTGTAGATTCTGAGGCCCTAAACAGTGATGAACATCATGTAAAAAAAAACGTACATAAATATGTAGCACTTTAATTATAATTTTTTTTAGTAGTGATAGATAAATTTATACTTGTGTTCAGATTTAGTAACAATTGGCTCCACAATGTAGTGGTTTACACATTCACATTAAAACCAGGAAGAAGGGAATCCGGTATAAAGCTCTGCCAAATCAAAAAATGTCAAAGGTATTTTTATTGAGATTTACCAACTGTGATTTGGTAAAACTGTGTTCTCCTGCAGAGACGAGGAGCTTATGAAACACTTCTCTGATGAGCGAGACATCCTGGAGAGTCAGATTGAGATTCTGCAGTAAGCCAGATAATAACACACACACTTACTGAGACTGATTTTACAAGGTCAGCTACATTTAAAATGCCTTTATTGTTCTCTCTCTCTCTGTGTGTGTGTGTGTGTGTGTGCGTGTGCGTGCGTGCATGCGTGCGTGCATGCGTGCGCGTGAGTTTTCTTTCTAACCTGTTTTCCGATGTTGTAAATATTTTCGCTGCTGATATTAGACTAAAGTTTCTGGGTCTATGTTTAATAGCTCTAAGTGTATTTTATTGCTAAGAAGGATATTTGAACATCAAAGCTGTGCAGGCTGCGGAGGAGTGCACTGACAGGGGACATTTTCAGAGATCTTGTTGCACTTGTGTGTAAGTCACTTTGTGAGAATGGATAAAGTCTCTCTGTATCTATTAGAGGAAAGACCTACTTTAAGTTTAAAACCACGCACATACACACGTTTCATACACCGGTGACTCCAAATAACAGCACTGAAATGTCATGTTTGCATTTTTGTGACCTCACCCATAGTTTTGAGTGATTACAGGGGAAACATAGTGAAGTGGCTTTTTCAAGAGTCTTGTGCATACTAAAAATATGTTTTTACATAAGAAAACTTTGAACAACAAGTCACCAGAAATTTGTCTTCTAAAAACGTGACCTTGGAGTCTGAGTCTGTTGTGCTTACAACCGTTGGGTTTCTTGTTTGTGGGAGGGTCAGGCGCACAGACAGAAGGGCTTTTCAGGTATGACTCAGGCTCGCTGATTGCTCGTGTGGGTAAACAAAGAAAACCGTATTCAGACCAAGATTGGGTTCCAGATGTCAGCTCTGAAATCCATTGTGAGAGTCTATTATTTATCTATATTTAGTGGATCAATCGGCCTTTTTCAGTAACTTCTGAGGAGGCCAGGGTGAAATGATGAGTGCTGATTAAAACCAAAAAGATTCAATTCTTCATCTCAGTGGTTAACTGAAAAAAAACCTCTTATTTGGGTTGACAACCATCACTAATTTCAACCTTATGTCACAAAATACTAAAGGGGTCAAAAGAATAAAGGAAAACTTTATTGTCTGACTGAGATTTAAGGTTTTAACTTTTGTTTCTGCTTCTGTATTATAAAGTGTTTTGGAGGTTTGTTTGTTTTTTGACCTATTTTCTATTTTTTTATTTAATATAAAAATGACTTTTTGTGGGCATTTTGAATGTTAACAGCATTCTGATGTGCTTTTAATGTGTTGGGGCAGTTGCCATTGCTGCAGGCAGAAAGCTGGCACACAGACTGTTTGAAGGAAAGAAGGACTCCAAGTTGGACTACACCTGTATTCCCACTGTGGTGTTCAGCCACCCACCCATCGGCACAGTGGGCCTCACAGAGGGTGAGTAGGACAATAAAATACATGTCTAGGTGGGTTTAACTCGCAGCATTTTTTTCAGTTTCTGTGGTCTGCTTAAATTTAATCCTTTATCTTATGCGCTTTTCCCACTTTTACTCAATAAGATGTAAAACTTTCCTTACATTTGATCATGTTTGTGTCACAGAGGAGGCCATCAAAACCAGAGGGAAGGAGAATGTGAAGATTTACAAGACTTCTTTCACACCAATGTATCACGCCATCACCAGCAGGAAGAGTCAGTGCATCATGAAGCTGGTGTGTGTGGGCAAAGAGGAGAAGGTAGGTGTCATCTCCTCTCCAGACAACAGGCTCTAAATAAATTTGACTCTAGCGCATTGTTGCTGTCGCCTAAATTTATGAAATCCTGAATATTTTAATGAATATCTTCTTGCTGATTTATTTCTATTATTTAAACCACAGAGGGAGGTTCTTCTCTAAATCATCTTAGCGTTGTAGTGCACTGTTTTTATTCGTAAACAACCACATTTGGTCTAAGACATCGCCAGTAAATGTTAGTGTATGGGGCCTTTTTCCCCAATCAGTAATACAGGAGCCCTTAAGATGTTGTAAGCCATTGTTTTCTACACTTTCACAGCGATATGTTCCAGGATAACATAAAAGTACTTAAACCAATACAGGAGGCAGTACTGGAGCCATCTTTAAGTGTCATTAAAGCCTCGACTAAAATGTTTTAACAGTTTCTTTTCACTCTGCTGCAGTTCTTTCTTTCTTTTTTTTCTTTTTTAAAAACCCCCCACTGTATTGTTTCATTTCCGCAGGTGGTAGGGCTGCACATGCAGGGCCTTGGCTGTGACGAAATGCTACAAGGATTTGCCGTGGCCATCAAAATGGGTGCTACCAAAGCAGACTTTGACAAGACAGTCGCCATTCACCCCACCTCATCCGAGGAGTTCGTCACGATGCGCTAACGCACAAACAATTTCACCAAGGCACCCCCGCCCGCTACGCCCCTTGCTTCCCTATACGACCAGCAACACAGACAAGCATACCAGGACAGAGTCACACCTTCGAACTACTCTCGCATCAGCTTGACGACTTGCTTTGTTAAACGACCTACATGCTTCCATTTTTCTCTCATTTAAGTGACCTTATTTGTACGCAGTGTTTCACTTTTTTTCTCATTTTTAACTAAATGGACCAAGACCAAGTTATGGTCTTCTTAGACTGTACTGTGGTTCCTGAGTATGGGTTGAAAACTCTAGATTCCATTTTAATGATTGTGAAATGGAAGTGATGCATCTGCAGGTATTTTTGTCAAGAGATTGCTGGGAAGTCAAAAGACCTCTCTCCTAGTGTATGTGTTTGATTTGTCAGTCATTCGTCACATGAATATAACAAGCACTGCTTGTTCTCAAAGGCACCTATTCCCTACCAATGCAGGGTCATGACATGTATCTACTGTACTGTTTAAAAAAAAAAAAAAAAAAAAAAAAAAAAAAAAAAACAATAGT
>VOQK01014693.1:2879-13669 GCA_015052645.1 Benitochromis conjunctus
CTTCATAACAAAACCAACCAACCAATCTTTTCAACCACTAAAGTTAATCACATTTGACACATGACAAAAACACACTGTGGTTGTCTGTCTGCTGGTTATAAAACGCGAGCTGAAATCTGTTCTCATTGCATACAAAGAGTTTTGGGTAGGTAGACAAGTGTACTTTGCTTTTGAAGCAGAACTCCACCTCAGCAGAGAGGAAATGGAAAGGCATACAGAAAAGGAAGTGAGGCCCCTCGGTACGTAGGAGAGGTTCCACTTGGGGAGAGGAATGCTTTTCAAATGAAATCAAAGTACTGCTCGTTACACAGTGTACTATACAGTATCACACCTCCCCCTCGTGTCCTGTGCTAATGAGCAAAGAAAAACTTTCTTCTGTTTAGTAAGCCTCTTTGCTTAACCTTACTGATTTATTCTAGTGACTCCAGAAGGAACTCCAAAAAATGCAATAACAAAATCAAAGCATTTGTCAAATGTCTGTCATTTGTGCTTAACATAACATATATCTCCTAGTGTCTTTCGGAAACTGATATATTTACTTTGTTTTAGTATTATTAGAAAATCATATTCAGTTTTACGCTGTAGTATATGATGAATAATACACACAGGTTCAAAGACACATTCTTGATGAAGGTGTCTTTGAACTTGATCAAAGAACATTATTACAATAGGAACATTATTACTCTACCACTGTTTCCATTCCTCTTTATGTCATGTTGCTAGCATCACAACCTGAGACACAACATGCAACTAAAAGCTTTTGTGAAAATCAGCTAACCTCATTGGCTTCTATGAACAGGAGACAACAGTGGTCACTGCTGCAGTCATTCAAATCTACTAGAACATGCCCATGATGCAGTATTGTTTAGCCTCTTTATACTGTTGGAAAACTGATATACTTGATCTCAGCTAGAAAAGTGGAAAGGCTACAGGTGGTAGATGTTGTTTATATGAAAAAATTAGTATTTTGAGCATAGTGATAGGTGGTTGCTAGGCATGTATAATTCAGCTTTGTGGATATAAAGAAGATGTTACTGTAGTGAAATAAAGATGCTTTCATAAGGTGTTGTAGGTACACAAAGGCTAAAAACAGGTTTAGCCTGCTGCTGTGTGGTTGCTAGGCAACGTGATGGCGTCATAATCTGCATAGTTCTGCTTTTGTAGATTAAGTTTAGATAGTATTGTTGTAAAATAAAAATGCTATGCTATGCTTTTATAGTAGGGTGTTCAATAGGCATAAATCTTAAAAATAAAAAAAAAATAAGCCATTTCTTGAAAGTTGTGAGGCAACATGATGGCGTCATAATATCTGATATAGATAAAAAAAAATCAGGGGCCTAGGTCTGTCCCAAGTTTGGCTGGTCACTTCCTATTAGTCTAAGGTGAATCCATGAACAACAAAACAGCTATAAACAGACACAGCAGGACAGACTTGATGCCATATTATGAAAGAACCCAATAAATGTATTGAAACTAGTAGATGTTTATGTTTAGCAAAGCTTAAACTTTCACCCTTCACTATCCCGTGGCACCCACAATTTCAACTTTTGCAATGGAACGGCGCAACCCACCTCTTCTGTGTGGTCATGTCTATAGTTGTTTATTGGTCCAGTATGTATGAACAGTGGAAAACCACCTACAAGCCCTTGACACATATTTAGAGTCGCACGTTGCTATCGCACATCCTGTGAAACCACAGAGTATTTTAGCAGATGGGTTATTCTGTATATAGTGTCTAACTGATGGGTTTTTGGGGGGATTATCTTGAGTCAGTGAGCCCAACTAAGCAAACAATAACTGTTATGCACCAATACTCCTACTCCATACTGTAGATATTGTGCATGCAAATAAATGCATTTCCACGTGTATACGCTTGTGTATGTATGTGAACACAAATCATGTGTTTAGTCAAAACCCAATAGACCAATACAAGCTAAAAATTTATCTGTGAAACAACCATCCACCAAGCACTGTGTTTTTAATTTAGTAATGCATGACTTCGTTACACGAGACTTTACTACCACTGTAATACCAAAGCGTTTACAACAATTAAAAAGCGTACACATAGATCAGAAGTAAACTGTCGGCTAACAGTTAACAACACAAAATGTAACAAGGACTGCCATTTGCATAGAACGATTCACTGTTCAGCGACACTCCATAACCCAGTCATTACACGTGTACCGAAACGTGTAGCGTCAACAGATGGCTGTAAATATGAGGCAGACTATTCAGAGCGAAACAACAGAATCACTGTAGGTCTGTTAAATTCTCACCACATATATGACTGTATGCTTTCAATATGATATGTCATAATAAAACCAAGAAGAGCTAAAACATTGATAATCGAGATACACTCTTGGCTCAGTTTTTGTGTCTTCAGTTATCGGCACCACACTCCAGTTGTCAAATCATTAATCCTGTACAGGCGTGGTAAGAACTGTCAGAACGACACCCACAAACGGTTATACGTTGAAATAAACGTTTTTGCTGATCAAATCTTATAATCGGATTGTTTTTTGTATGTACTTTGGATTCTGTGGCTAAGAACTTTTATCTAATCGATTACACTTTGACTTCAAAGTCAGGAGAAAGAACATGAAACTACTGTGTCTATGTTTAAGCATTTACGCAACGCTAGTAAATAATCAACAGAGACCAGATTTTAACTGAATAGTCTTCATGAAATATAATCGGCTACAAACGTTTTCTAAAATTTCAAATATGCAAACTCCCCATTCTCAAACTACTACTTCTTTATTGCCATGAAAAGAAACACGTAGGTACATTAGGTTCTTCAGACTTCAGACTGTCATAAATAATGAGATGACTCAGGCTTTCTGAGACATCTGTCTGGCTTTAAGGACCATAAAACAATTTAACATGGATGGAAGCAATAAACCTATGAACTTCACCCACACAGAAGTAAACTGGGGCAGCAGAGGCACTGACATCAGGCAAAATTGACTGCACATTCTCCACTGGGGTAATAAAAACATACTCAAAGTTTTAAAAAAAAACAGGCATACAGTAAACACAAAACTTTGAGATAAACAGGAACAAACAAAACACTTCCAGGTTTTAAACATATGCACACACACACACACATGTGTGTATTTATATCCTCGTGGGGACATCTCATTGACATAATGCTTTTCCTAGCCGCTTACCCTAACCCTAACCATCAAAAATGAATGACTAACCCTGACCCTTACCCTAAAACTAACCATAACCTAATTGTAACCCTGACACTAAAACCACGTCTTGAGTCTCAAAAATGCCTTCAACCCCATGGGGACCGGGATTCTGGTCCCCACGAGCGCTGTCGGCCCCCACGAGAATAGTAAACTTCCAATTTTTGGTCCCCACGAAGATGTATATACCCGTCCACACACACACGCACACACACACAATGATTTGCCATTTTGCAGCCAAATAACTAAATAAATGATATGCGGACTAGCATATGCACATTCATATAAGAGGAAACGTGATGATATGATAAACCAAAATTACCTGTAATCACATGCTCACATAAGCACTGAAAGGGAAGTGTGACCACATGAGCAGACCTTAAAAGTCCACAGCAAAAAGTCCTAAATAGGTTCTACGTAGTTGATAACAAGGTACAAGCATCCGACTCTTACCATAAGCACAATTTCATGTACATTATCTATGCAATTATAAATAAAAATAACAGGGAAAAGAGATCAATAATAAGAATATCTGTTATCTTTGCACATATACACTGTTCATTTGATTCTATTGTTAAGTAGCTGATCCAGTCAGTGTGTGAAGATACAAACAAGTAACAGGACCTCTCCTGTTCAGTATGTCAAGTCCCTTCACACTTGCAAGCCGAACCTCCTCTGACATTTGATCTAAACTGTATATTTTATTTTATTTTTAAATCGCCTGTCTCGTTTTGGTTTTTTTTTTAGCTTCTTGTCTCTCATGAATGGGTCATGAGTGAAATCACATCTTCCATACACAAAACAGCTGTAGACTCACAGTTATCAGTCATTGACATGAAGCCAAAAGTGCTACGTGCTTGATAGTTACCCCTTCAAGATAAGCATAGCAGCAATTGCCAGTCCCCATCCCCAACCCATGCACACACTCACACACACACACACCCAAATGAATACAGTCGCATGAATATGCAAGTCATTGTAATGATGTTATTGTTCCTTTCCACAGAGTATACAAAGCAAGTACCTGGTTTAGCACCATGTTTCTGAGACCTCTAAGGTCAACCGCAGCATACAGTAACTTCAGTTTTGTCTGAATTTAGACGGAACAAATCACGGGTATAGATTATTGTCTTAGTCTTAGTACAGAACCCTGTGGAACTCCATTACTAATCTTTTTTGTGAATGTAGGATTCATCATTTATATTAATCTTTTTTTTAAGTAAATCTGTGATTATATCCATCCATCCATTTTCTTCCACTCACTAAAAGAGGTGAAAGGGCATAAGGACACCTTGGACAGGATGCCACACAGAGATGGCTTTGGACGGTGGGAGGAAACTGGAGTACCTGCCACATGCAGGCAGAGGGATAACATGCAAACTCAAACTGGCTGGCCAGTGGATTCAAACTCCAAATTTACTTGCTGTGAGGCAACAGACTAGCTAAATTAGCTAGTCTGTGTTTTCTTTTAATAAAATGCTAATTTACACCAAGTATATTGTACAACGTAATTTGGATAAACTGATCAGATTTTATACTGAAGTGCAAGTTAATGTTAAGGCTTCAAGTAGTGATGGAGACTAATAGAGATAATGGTATAGCTGAAGCCTGAACTTCTAGACCTCAACAGAAGAAAATCAGTCTAAATAAAATGTAGCTGTATGCAATCCACTGTTTCCATTTGTCATTTTGTCAGTTTTGCTCCCATTTTTCCAATTTCCTAAACATAATATCTAAAAACACACACTTACACACAGAGAGATGCACACACACTGACAGCGTGACACTGACCCGCAGCTAAAAATGAAGACCCAAGAGGAAGTTAACCTTTAACAATGCTTCCAGCAAAGCAAGCAGTTCTGCTCTTTGATTACAAAACTGTTCTTTGTGTGGATTGACACAAACTTTTTTGATAAGCAGAATTAGCAAAAGAAAAATGGGTACAAAAATAAATGCCATGAGGAAGCTCCCGCATAACAAAATTTCCATTTGCAGTCACATTTTTTTTAAAAACATGTGTATGACAAGGCCACGTGCTAGGTGTGAAACCTGAGGGCATGTGGTAAGAACGTAGATGGTAGTGAAAGAAATTTAACACATACAATTATTGGCTTACAGTAAGTGACAGGACTCTGGTGACATGACTTGGCACTAGGTGAATAAAATTTCAGTGTTTCGAAAGGGCTAAACAGTGCAGAGTCTGCACTATTTGTATGATCACACAGTATAAATTACAGAATTTCAGAAACAATTTAACCCTTCTGAGTGCCAACATGTATAATCAATACAAAAGCTAATCTTGAAATGATTCTATTATTATAAACATTGTACAAAAGTAATAGAAGCAATGGTAAAAGTACATATATATCCTCTAGAATGGCAATGTGAGCTCACTGTTGTAGGCTTGTCAACATCATGCTTTGTTGTTTAAATCCAATGTAGACTGGGGCTTAAACTTAAACTTAACTAACTTAACTAACTTAAACTTAAAGTTAGTTAATAGATGAGTTTTATGATCCGTGTCACATTATTACGCAAGTGTTTAATGTTAGGAAAAATGGTGTTTCATAGTTTTTCTTTGCCGGTTGGGACATGAACTGCAGTCTTCCATGTATAATGTCTGATGTTTGGTGACTCAGGTACACTTTCCGATCACTAGGTCATTAGCGTTTAGTGGTGGAGGTGTGTGAGCTTCTTACAGAATTTGAGTATTTTTAGTCAGCAATGACTAGCATGTTACTTCCTCATTAAATGTATACAGTCACTGCCTATCAAATAATTTGTTAAAATTAAATGTGAAACCTCAGAGCTGAACGTTGCAACAAGCTGATTAGTAATCTTTTGGCCCACTGCTGAAGTATCTGTAACTGGAAATGTGATGACAGAGCATAATTGGACAGCTGTGGTTCTAGAAGTGGAGCAGGTTTTCCCCTGCAGTGGTTTGATCCCCAGCTCTTCCCATGCTGATTTTGACCTTGGAAAAGTCTAGATGTGGGTTATAGTGTAACGTGCTTTTAGTTGTCAGTAAGACTAGAACAGTTCTTTATGAATGCATTTCATTTGTTTTTACCAGCCCATAAAAACAACGTAATGATCAGTAACTACAGGTCTTTACACTGACTGAAAGAAAAGTTTAAGATATCCTGAAGAAAAAAAGAAAAAAAATGCCTCCAACATTTATTATAACATAAGGTCGAGAAAAAAAGGAGATCTGTAAGTGGCATTCGAAAGTTTTTTGATGCCACATGAAGCATCCAAAAAAAAAAAACCCACATTTAATCATAGGATTTCTAATTATGGTAGTGTGTAACGTGCTGAAGGGCACGAGTCTACATTCATGAAGCGATTGCACATATTTGACCTGAATGATGCCATGCTTCGCTGCTTCAGGGATTTGGGCAGCTTGCAGTCATTAATTCTGCATATCAAAAGGTGTTTGAAGATAATGTGGGCCATCTGAAATGGAAGTAAGGCCTTTCAGCAGGACAACGATTCGAAGCACACTCCCAAAACCGACACAAAAATCCAAAAGAAATCAAAAAATATAAGATTGTAAAAATTCTTGAACTAATATTATTTGTGATTTTAATCAAGTATATGGCCTTTATCGCTAAACATTACATCAAAAAGTAAGGTGTTGCTTACTAATACGCTTTTTGCAATATTCACAATATGACAACTAAACTAAAATTTTATCTTTTACGTGGTATATGACCAAATGTTTGGCCATCCCAAATATAGTACAGTATGACAAAACAATGAGAAAAACCTGGTACATAGATTGTGAATATATTTTGACTGCAGGACCTGTTACATCATTTGCAATAAACACAACACATGTATGAGTCGATTGTTTCCATCATGGAAAAAAGTTCACATGTTTTTTTAGTGCAGGATTAAATAGAATCATTATGACTTAAAACTACTGCGAACTGTATCACTCTAATCTTTCTTGCTCCATGTAATAAAATCTGCTGTCAGCTTTTCCACTTGTGTGGTCATGTGGGAATGATGATGTGAATATCAGATTTCTTACTGTAACACGCTTTGATTTCGGTAAGCGTGTTTTGTTTTTTTACACCTTTCTGCCAGATGATTTGACCAATAGCAGGAATGGGTGTGTATTAAACACGGTAAACCTTGCCCTGTCAGGTGAGAGTCAGTTATGCTACACTGACTGTATGACGTGCGTAACAAGAAGAGGGTTAAATCAACAGAGTGCAAAAAAAAAGTGCTATGCTCTTCTCTTTCAGGTGGAGGTCATGCTTTGCCAGTAAAAGCTAAAGGTATTGTGCGTCTACGGTAAAGGTGATCTACAGTGCTCTCTTACAGGGCTCCCAAAGAGAAAACTTGGCATGAAACGTAGTTCAAAAATTGCCCCTTTATGAATTATCTTAGTTACTTTCTGAAATAAATTGTTGTAGCTTCTGTCCCTGCACACAAAACCTCTGTTAAACCCTTTGCTAGCTTGATGTGATTGTCCTGAAGGCAAGAATAGCATTCATGACCAAGGGCCTTAGCATAATATGGACCCAAAATGCATTTTGTTAATACAAAGACAGACATCTCTCACATCTCTTACAAACCTGTTAGGTTTTATATTTTGTCATAAATTAGGGGATAAGTGAAGCGTTAAACCCAATTGCTCTGCGCGTTATGTTCCAAAGTGACTCTTTTTTTCTTTCTGTATGTGTCACGATATGTTAACCCCTTAACAAAGACTCTAAACAACTGTAGCGCAACATATACAGTAAATGTAGGCACACACAGTAAACATACAGTAATTTCACTATATGCATATACCGTAAGCGGTACAATACGTGAGAAGCTCAGACTCATGTGACACAGACTAAAATCAAGAGATTGTGGTTATGAGTCACTCTACTTGGTTCTTTGATGGTACCTTGTCATGTGAGCCTGTGTCAGTGTGGTTGGACATAGTATGCTGAGTACTCCGCATCACAACAAGGGGGAAATGAACTGTGAAGTAGTGGGAAACAAATGTATTGTCAGGCCTGGAAACTTCTCTGTAATTTCCTGGCATCTTGTGTTGACTTCAAAAGAGAATAAAAGTGGCTAACAGCATAAATCTTCGATGCCACGCTGATGTTTCTGATATGAAAAAAGAAAGCCAACGTGGAAATCTCGGCTTATGATGTCATGATTACTGAACAGAGTTCCAGAGGAGCTAAAAGCATGCTGTCCTCCGTGTCACATCAGCATGCCACATATACAGTATGCCTTGCATACAGGCGAAAAGTTACATTTTTAGGGTTTTCTTTTTGTTTGTTTTTTTGGTCAGACTAGCTTCATCTGCAATTCCAAGATTCTTGGAATGAGCAGTGATTTTGAAAAGGTACCGAGCAATTTCAGTCTGAACTCTAGATTCAGAATAATCCAAATAAAGCACAATGTTTGATGGAAAAAGAGGCAGTGTTCATTAGTTATAAATCGTTTATCCGTTTCTTTAAAAGAATGTGCGTCTTCTGTGATGAAGTGTCAGTAACTGCACACATGAACTTGTGCACCGGAGAAGACACCAGTCAAGGTCTCAAACCGCAGAGCCACAAACAATCTCCCAGTGACTGTTATAACAGTCTCATAGAGGCACAGTTTTGGGAGGGGCTTTGATTCTGGTTGACTTAATACTTATTATTTTATGAATGGAAGCAACTGAGTGTGTCAAGATGATATATATCTTTTTATTTTAATTATTTTATGGGTGAAATATGACAACTTTAGAAATACAGATATCTAAAAATCTATTTTGATCAAATTTGGGAAAGTCTGTATATGCATTTTCAGTCATTGCACTGTATCGTATATTATTATTTTGCAGTACTTGTGTTTTGGTACATTTTATTTTTTCCACCATATTCAAATGTTTTATTACACTGCATTTATTTGTGAACTCAGGACTTGGAACATTTGAACACGTTTCTGACTTTAAGTTGACGTCTGAGAGACGTCTGTAAGATCTTCAAGTACCAACATGAAGGGTCCCAACAGCTGCGCACTGAACTTTGCTCAAACCCACATAGCTCACATTCCTGCCTGACTCACCAACTTTGCATGTGTGTATGCGTGTGTGTGTTTGTGTATCTTCAGCCTCTTTTAGGCCAGTCCTCACTCATGCTTACTCCCACGGTGTAGGCATGCATGTGCTGTCTGTCCTACAAACGAGTCAGTGACTCAGAGTTCATTATATAATATGGTCTGAACAATCAGATTAAATACCCGTCAAAGCCACCATACAGCTGTATGGTAGTTCACACTGAATCGAGAGTCACAAATGTTATCTTTATTTTTTCTTTTTCTAGGCATGCATACGTATGAAAAAGTAACAGTTAGTGCATTTCTTGTTTTAAGCCACAGGCCTGCATGGAGATAAAAGGATTGTTTTCTCACTGTACCCACATACACCAACACAGAAAGGTGCCTGCATCATTTCCTGATACCAACAGAAAACAGGTTTCACCTGCTGATGTCATAAATGCCTCACCTTCTTAAGCAATGTCTAACCACACCTTAAAACTTGTTTTCAGGCTTCCCACACATGCACACAAACATACAGAGACAGATGCGTGTTTTCACTTTCTTGCTGTATTAATGTGGGGAAGCATTTTTTTTTTCTTCAATGCATCTTGTTTGCTCTACCACTTACAAATAACAACTTCTGTATGCTTTTTAATCATATATTATGTAACTTGATTTTATCACGTTTGCATTGCATGTGTAACTCATTTCACGGCAGCGATAGACCGTAATGTAGACGTTTTCAGCTCTTTGTAAAACATTTCCACTGCATTCCCAATTTTCTTTAATGTATGACTAACTAAGAGAATGTGTATGTAGGTGTTTAAATCAAACATGACCCAGTTAGCGTCACAAAGAAGGTTTTGATGTCTTAATGACTTACTGGGCGAAGCTCACAGAAGATGACCTGATTTTACTCAGGGATTAGTAATAAATATTGTTTCTCGGGGAGGGCTGACGTCCTCCCCTTTTCTCAACAGCATAGCCTTCTTGTGTAATTCTTAGAGCTACAAAACAAATCCACAAGAAGACAATAAATTGATAAAAAAAAAATCATCTGTCATCAACAAACAGAGCAAGCAACGTTGCATGAGATGTTGCATGAATGTGCGCACAGCTCCACTGAAAGCTGGGATTTTACACATGAATTAAGATGACAGAGTCTGTTACCTGGCAGATCTGAAAAACTTGAAACATGTTGATTGAGCATTAGCTCAGCAGTCAGATATAATGAGTCATTCTGATTCTTTTAGAAGGGAAGGCACTAAATAGCACTAGACTGAACAATATGGCGGGGTCTTAACAAAATAAAAAGCAATATTTCTTGTTCTTAGTCAGTTAACACATTTTTTATGATGCTGATTCACATTTTAAACCTTGCAGCTGAACCCAGACAGTAAGATACTTACTTACCACTCGATGCACTTCCATATATCAAACCATTACTTAACCAGGAACGTCGTTTAGAATAGATTCTCACTCATGTTGTTGGCCTGCCCGTTTCTTTATAATTAGACTGTGTTTCTGTGCTTAAAATGTTGAAATGTTTTTCAGAAAGTT
>VOQK01014703.1:3884-14212 GCA_015052645.1 Benitochromis conjunctus
CATTCCTCTCTAAGCCTCTCTAAGTGCTCAGTTGCTTTTTTTTTCCAGACTACTCAATCAAAGTCTAGCACTCGTGCATCTCTTCATAGTTGTTTATAAAAATGAGAATTGACTCTTCTAATTTCTAAAGCTTTTGAAGCAGGCGTTATTGAGTTGGATTTTCCTGTGCATCCTGCTCTTGTTCTCTGAAACCTTTGTACCCTCTCTCTTTTTGTCAGTCTATTCATTCATCCATCCCTCCAAAATCCCCTCAGCTTTTTAGTTTTACCCTTAAAGCCTTATTAGAGCTCCTCCTGTGTGTATACACGTTCAGCTGTCTGTCTCTCATGCTCTCTATCTTGTCTCCTCCCTTCCCTCATCCCTCACTATCTCCCTTCCATCCTCACACCCCACACCCCCAAAAGCAGCCTCTGGCCATGAAAAGTTTTACAGATGTGAGTTGGCAGACCTTGTGTGGTTGGCTTTCAGTGTGTTTGTGCGTGCGTGTTTGTGTGTGTGCGTGTATGTGTATGTGTGTGTGCGTGAGTGTGTGTATGTTGGCAGACCTTGAGACCTGTCAGTGTCTCACTGTGTCAAACAAGGGTGCTGGCATCCTGCCGACCCCTCATCTCTCTCTCTCGCTCTCTCTCTCTCTCTCTCTCTCTCTCACACCCACTCACACACACACCACAAACACACACATACACTAACTTAGAGACAGTCGAGAAATCCCAGTTTAGAAACCTAAACTGGGAACAGATCAGAATACTGCAAAAGTAATGCTAACTACCCTGCAGACACTGTTCTATCAGACAGGCAGAGTTGGCCCTAAAAAGCAATTTTGCTGCCTGGCACTTGATTGGATGCACCATGCATGTCTGCCATATCTGCCTGGAATACATGCCAGTTCACCACCAACAAGTTAACTTGTTGGCCATGTTATGCATTTTGGCCTATTTAAATAGCTGCTGCTTTCTAATTTGGCCCGAAAGGTACGTTTCAGTTAGTGGCATTTCCTGTAACCGCTGTCTGAGTCACAGCTGTTGAGCAACTTCAAACTAAAGGTTTCAAAATGCTTAGGCCAAAGCACAAGTTTGAGTATTGGTGTCTGAAAACCTTTCCACCCACACCTGGGAACGTTTTTTTTTGACTTACTGATCTTGCTTTCATTTTAATTCATGCATTCAGTGACACACATACTTACTCATAGTTTGCCTGTCATTCCCGAGGGTGCTCCAGTGGGTACGATTATATTCACCTGCTTTTTCTGTCACAAATAGCTACACATCTATATCGATCTATATTCTTTTCAGTTCAGTACATTATTTCATTTCTGTATATACAGTTCTTAACAAATTCTCACCTGGTGTAAGGTTTGTGCACAGCTGCCCTAAATTAACAGTATTGGAAATGGGTTCTGCAATGGTTAATCCGCCAGTACAAGAATGTTTTTTAATCAAAATATTATTTTAAAGCTAAAATATAACTGTTGTTGCTATCCACCAATTTTCAAATTAGAAATAGTCAGACAGAATATTATTTTTGGACTAAGATGCCAAATTACAGATATTTACTTGCATTCGTAAATGCCTGTAATTCGTAAATACCTAAATGAACATTTTAGTGGTTGAATATTAAGCTGGATTAATTAACTTTTCAGATCAGTCCACTGTGCTTTAACTTGGGTATAAAAATTATTCAAATTGTTATACCGAAAATAGCAAAGTGTATTAAATTGACTGGTGATGTTTCACAGCTCTGTGTTTCACGCTGTCAAGAAATCATACAACAACAAGCAATCCATCCTTTGCATCCATACACTTGAACATGTCTCGTATTGGATGTCCATTCTCTCCTTCTTTCTGATATTCTTTCAGCTAAGACTTGCTTTTTTACAACTTTAAATTAAAGTCCAATTTGCAGGATGTTTTTTTTAAACACGCTCGTCCCCAAATTCTAAGCTCTTAAAGAAAAAAAAACCCCAAAATACAACACGACAAACAGGAGGATAGACCTCCATATTTGATTTGTCACCATCCTCGGGGAAACTAGATGAGTGAATGAGCACATTAGCTTGTGACCCCTTGAGGCCAGATTCGTGTCTTCTCCCTAGCCACTTGCATTCAATGCAGAGGTGTTAACAACTACACCGTGAAGACAGATATGTCCATATACTGTTTATAAAACCCTGACAGCAATTTTTTTTTTAAATACCAAAGAGTATTCACCCTTTTCTTAACTAACCGAGATCAAACTTACTGCCTCTTACGATCAGTTAAAAAAAAAAGAAAAGGAAGAAAACAGAGGTAAATGCAATATTTTAAAAAGAAACCGAATAGAGGGCTGTATTGAAGCTGAGATCTAAATTACATCAAATCCTTTAAATGTTTTCTAATGTATTTGTTTTTGGAACAATAAGACAGCGAAATCAGGTGTTTCTCGCTGTCATGTGAAGCTCTGCTTTAAATGCCAAGTGAGAAAAGCCACAGGTGGAAACCAAAATGTGCTTCCACAGCTGCTCTAGTGGGGCTTTATTAATTTTTGATATGTGGCCCACACCTCACTGCCACAAAGGAAGACGTATTTCATCAACATTCAGTATTATTAACCTTTCGTCCGTTTGATGTGTTTCCAGAATTATCTCCCATCTTATTTGGACTCGTCTGTATATGACATCAGGCTGTAGGCTGGCTGCATTTTGAATTACTGGCCTTAATAACTCTCGTGTGCCTCTTCAGTTTTTCAGGTTGTGGATCAAACATTGTGTTTCTGTGCATGTAATTTAGCTTCTGCTATATGAGGAACAATGTGAAAAATAAGTACTGGAAACCACCAACATTTTGTGCTACGATGTAACACTCATATAAGGCTGCAGGCTGATGTTTTTGTGAAAAATCTGTTGATGTGAAAAATGGTGAATAAATTGTGATAAATGGTAAAGAGTGACGAACTCTTATGCATCTCAGTTAGTAGACATGGACAGAACCCTTTGTTCAGCTATACTTTCTGAATTTAGCAGATGTTTTTACTGGCTCTTTTTTTGCATATGCCATATACGGTACAAGTCAAATTCTTCATAGCACCCACTCACACAAACTTTTAACGTCATGTGACATCTTGACAGTGATGTGACCTTCCAATATGACACACACAGCTGCCACAGGAAAAATACATTAATAGTCATTAAGTTTCATTTACATCAATTTCTCCTTCTGCTGTTGTGTGCTGGTTTTTTTCCCCCCTCTTCTTTCTCTTAAGCATCTCTTTCCCCAACCCTTTTCTTTGTGTCCCTTAGTTTATCTAAGTTTGCCTCTGCTTCTCTTGATCTGGCTGCAGGCTGGCAGTGGTCCACAACTTAGTTAAGTGGCTGACTTTAACGAAAATGGGCATATACAAAGAAAGAAAGAACCACCAAGAAAGAGGGAGGTTAAGAGAAAAAAACAGATAAAAGCAGAAAGTCAGCAATAGAGAACTTCATTCTCAACCTCATCCACTATATTTTTGATAAGGATGGTTGCATAAACCTAACACGCCCTAATGCTTGAAAAATAAAACAGATTAAATGCTAGTGTCATATATCTTTTATTTTTATTTTCCATAAGCAGTGATGGAGCAAAAAATAGATGCGCAGTCTTAGTTTTGTAACACTTGAACATGCCAGTGCAACCAAACTGGAGGTGTTATAAAGTGTTATAACCAAGCACCAACATTAAGAGCTGAAAAATTAAACCAACGAGGAAGTACAAAATAAAAAAAAACAACTGCAGTTTCTCTCATAGTCATTTGAGGCTCGCTTCAAAAGCTAGTCAGTCCCCACAGACTATGTTAAAATGTTCAACTTTACAGCATGAGAAAGCATATTTACAGCCTGGTACAAACAAGCTGTTTTGCCCTCTGTGGATAGTTTCCCTCATCATAACAACTGTGTGTTGGGGTTTTTTTTCTTTTTTTTTTTGTTGGTGTTGTTATATAACTTATTTATTTGGAGTTAGGGGCACACTTGATTGACAGGTGTCCAGACACAAACAGCTATAGCCAGTAGGTTTCTACTGGGATTCCCATCCACTAATTAGAGTCCCAAAACTGGACCTCTCCACCATGGTAGCACACCATGTGTAGAGCATTTTTAATGGACTTATCTTGACAAAATATAATGGCTTGCTGTGTGGCACAGCCCATCCAATAATCTAGTTTGTTAGCCCCAATTATAGATAACATTAAATAAGATAAGATCCGCTGAATTTATGCCAAAGTTAGGAAACGCCTTAGTTCCTCTAATAAATTTAAACATGACAAACATCTTACTGTCTCCAGCTATATTTTGTGTCTACCTACCTGCCTGTCTGTGAACCCCTCAGTTCAGGAGGTCACACTGGGGACACCTTTTCACTGCAGTTGCTCGAGTTGCATCATGGACAAAAATTATATGGGGGACAATTTAAAAAAAATTAATCATATAAAAAAGAGCAAAACTGTTTCCAAGGAGCAGAAGCGCTCTTTCTAATGTTTTCTTTAGACATTGTATTTCACTAAATTCATGCAGTCATTTTCAGAGGAATGTTTTTATTTGTTTATCCACTTAACACTCACCTATGAATCAGTCAAGTATAAAAAAGGCACCTAACACAAAGGATGAACCGGTGTTGTGTCGACACATAACAGGCAACATAGTCAAGATAAAAATAAAAAATAAATAATTATAATAATAATATATGGAAGCAGTTCATTTTAAAGATGTGTATTTTATTTTTCTAAGACAGCCAGATGGATGGATGGGTGGATGGATGTCAGGGTCTGGTATCACAGGGCTTTGAGTTTTAATTTCTGTTTATTAAATATTTTCTGTTAGATTCTTGGTTTACTTTTTTTCTATATTTTTATCTGAATGCATTTGATTGCTAATCTCTATTAATTGCAGTTACTTAAGTTGTCCTAGATTTTATAGTTTCTTCTGGATTTCCAGCCATGCCATCACTCTGTGTCCTGCTTTATTTTTACTGTTATTTGTCTCCTTTGTTTTGTATTTAATTTGAGTCTTTTCTCTTGATTAGTTTCAGCTGCTCCTTGTCCTCTTCCCTTGCCCTCACTGTGTCTGTGACCATAAATAGTACCGGCCTTGTGTTTGTCCTATGTTAGAATGCCATTTAAACTTGTTTTTTGGTTGCTTTGGTTTGTGTTAGTGAATTTTTGCTGTTAGTTTTCTGTTTTGGATTTCTAATTTACTCAAAATTGCAATTAATGAAAGGTTGAATTTCTGTTTTTGCATGTTCATCTGCGAGTCCTGCATTTGGGTCCCTCTTGCCCATGTGTGACATTTATTCTGTCAGCAGCTATATATATCAGAAAGTTCTGTTTTATTCTGCAGTACACCACATTGAATAACACCATGTTGTTACTAGTAATATAAATTCAAATACTACTGTTTCATAAAAATACTTGGTGATAAGTGACTGGTACATGTATGTAACATTTGGATATATTTATGGAGTTCCAGTTTAGAAGAATGAAGGGCACGAAGGTAAAAATGGATAAGAAAAATACAATGGTGACAAGTAGAAACAGATATTAACCACTAACAAACCTTCAGCCAGCACATAAATCAACTGAAACCCCCCCAAAAACTAAAGAAAAAAACACCACACATCCTCCCACACACTGAGATATTTACATAATACAAATCTTAATGTGTGGCTATTAGAAGCAGACAATAAAAGAACTGGAAAAGCTGGGAAAGAATGTGACTATGATGGAAACACAATCTTCTTATCTCCTCATTTCCTCTCTCTTCCATCTTTTACTATCAATTTCCTCTTTTCAGGCTGTTTCCGCTTTGTCTGTCTCACATCTTAAATCCCTTTTCCCTTCTTTTTTTGTCACCCATTTTCTTTCTATTAATCTGTTTCTATCTCATCTCCTTCACCAACAAACCAAACTTCTATTGCCTTTTCAGCATTTTTTTTCGACTGTATAGAAAATAATGATGTTTGTTTGTGTCTAAGTCTCTTGCTGGAAAATGGGATTTCAGGTGCTAAAACTCTCCCCGTCTCCACTTTGAGCACAGTTAAAGGGGAGTTTTAAGAACTAGAAAAGCTTGTCTTCTCACAATAAGAAAGAGAAAATGTTGAACAGATTAAAAGACGCTAGTCTAAATGCCTTTGAAACAAACTTTTGGGAACTGTTTTTCTATAATCGCTCAAAGTGACTGGTCAGTGACCTCCTGGCATTTCATTTTTGCTAGGGAAAATTTTTATTCCTGACTTATGGGCAAGCAGTTGCAGGGGGTTGCTAGCTATCTGTAAAATCGTTTGCTAAAGCTCCGGCCACACAGGCCTAGAGATTGGTCAGTGATCCCCTGGCAAGCACAGGCATCAAGGAAAAAAATGCATATATCTCGATATACATGTGGTTGTTCATTTTGAGAAGAAGGATTTTGGTATAATACCTTCTATGATCCCCCCCGACAACAGGGAACAACCTCCAGCTACAACCCATTGGAGAAAACAGGGAATATTTTCCCCTAGCAACTGTAAGTTTCCAAGCGCGTCACCAACCACTCTCTAGGCTTGTGCGACTTAGGGCTTGCACTTTCAGAAGCTTTCACAAGATCATTATTAGAAACAATCTCACACCTTGTTTTGGAAATACTTTGCAGATCATTGAAGTGTTCTCATTTACCACAAACTCATCTACCCAAACACATAATTTCGGGCTTGTTCATGCAACAGAAAAGCAATTCAAACCCAATCTTCTGAATGATGAATTAATCTTCTATATTGTACGCTTTCACTTTGAAATTACTCTACATTTGAGACCACATGAGCTAAAACGTCATGTAATGCAGTAATAAAATGATAATGTTACAAAATTGACATCAGTACTCATATTGTAGCTGTTTTACTGTCTGTTTCACTGTTTATATGACAGCAACGGATAAAACAGTGGCTATATAAAGGGGGAGGTTGTGAGTTAGATCTGGATTCGAAATATCTCTGAATACCATCCCAGTTGGCAATAGCTACTGATGATGTTTTCGCCTTGGGAGGAGGGTTTGTTGGTAGCTGGCATACTGTGCACCTGCCGGGCTCTCTGGCATAGCACGTCAAGTGAGTGACTGAAGGTCCTTTACTAGACTGATAGCATGTCATGGAGAGGGGTGGAGGTCATTGGCCATTATATCACAGAGTTTTGCTAACATCCTTTCCTCTAACAGTGCCAGTAAGCCCAGGCTCAGAGCTACTGAAGCCTTTTGCAGACCTCCTGTCCCCTGAGTTCATGTTGCCAACCCTGCATATTAGACAATAGCACAAAAAGGACACTGGCTGCAGCAATGTGATAGAAAATGCACAACAATATAATTTATAAGTTAAAACAAAAGGGCCTCCTAAAGGAGATGAGCCTATTTGCTGTTTTATTCTATTTGTGTTTGGTATAAATGCAACTCTCTTTCAATCATTCTCACCTTAAACTTTTACACTTTTTTCTTTGCTTTTTTTGTCATTTTAGTCAGGTTTACATTAAATCTGTAAGACAAGTATACACAGTCTCCAGTGAAATTGCTCTCAGCTGGGGGAAGGTTTTTCCCAGAGATATCATTGTGAAGATGGGGGAAAATCGAGAAATCTTATATTAAGTCACTTCCCTTTCAGTTAAGTCGCAATACATGTGCTCCATTTCAAACTCTAATATTTAATTACCTTCTGTGCCTAAACCCTGCGAGACAAGAGATGAAGCAAATGAAACTTCATGGATGACACTAATGTCCTTGATGGCTCCAGTGTTAAGGTACAGTAACAAATATCTGACTAGTGCTTCACTTTTTACATTAGAAACTGATGTACAGCCAAACTGAACAGTCTTTGTGGAATATGACAGATTAAAAAACAAAACAGAACAATGACACAGAATAACATATGTAGTATTATGATTTAGTATTTTATGGGAATTGTTTGCATCTTCTATGTCCCCTTTCTTCTTTTTAATGTAACTGTCGTGGATGGTGATGGTTAAGCCACGTTGACCACATCAAGACCAGACGATGGCTTATTGGGGCAGACAACTGGTAGGCGGTGGCTCACTGAGGCCGAGGCTCTGCTTCCCAATTGAAACAAAATTCAGGACAGATCTTGTGAGGTAGTCGGCCTCAATCCATCTCGTGCACATCACTGAGCTTAAAGTGCTCTTGAAGGAAGGCTTATGAGGAGGGAAGAAAGGAGGGAAGATTAGGAATCCACTGCCTGTCAGTGCATTTTCTTTGTTCATTCATTTATTACACGTATGGACAAAAAAATGGTCTTCATTCAAAAGACGTCAAATGGGTATTATATGTATTGACCTTGGAGGTTTGATCCGACTGGCCTTCTGTGCTTATAGATATAGGCCATGCAGGTACTCACTGCACTTAGCCAACAGGAGTAGAGCGGAGTGAATGTAAAGTATTCAAACTTAAAATTTTGAATAACCAAAATATGCTTGTTGATAAACCATGAATGCATGTTTTAGTAATTACCTTAAACATTTTCCTCCCTGGCTTGCATCTGATTCTGCTAAAAACTTCAATTGTTTTTTCAAAGAAATAATGTGACTACATTATTACAGAGGCACTGAAAGTATTTTCATGACATAATTAAATACCATCAATCAAGGAAATAATTATAAGAGTAAAGTGCTGTTTAATCAAATGACACTTTTTGATCCTTACAGCAAAGTAAAAAAAAATTAGGGATAAATGGCTGGATGACTATATGTTCACAAAAATCAATTAATCAATCAGTTTATCTGTAAGCACATTCACAAACAACACAGGCTGACAGAAGTGCTGTTTAAAAAAAGCAAAATGTATATATGATGAAAATATGATGGATGAGATGCAGAATGAAAGTAGAACTGTCATTTGTAGAATGGCTGTATCGAGGGACGTGACGTGGGCGGAGCATGAAGGGAGAGAAAAAAATTAACCTGTGGCACGAAAGAGGACAAAAAACACATCAGCAAGTTTGGTTTTTGATCTCTCTCTCTTCTAACTCAATATTTACCATCAACTTAAAAAAAAAAGTATTTGTTTGAAATATATAATCACTTTCTAATTAGCAAAACAATTTATAAATTCCCAGATTTCACTTTTTAGTGCACTTTTTCGCTTCCTTCCCTTCAAGTCTTAATTCCCCATGATTACTTTGGTTTTATCTGCAAATTAACAGCAAAAAGTGAGTCAGTTGTATGTGCTTTTTTATTTTATTTCTCCATGCAAAATATAATCTTTACATGCACCACCTATCTAGTGATGAAATATCTGTTTTGATCCTATATAACAGTGTGAACCGTGTGGTTTTTGTATGTATCATATGCTTTCACATGCTATTTATAGTGTAGAATTGCTTTGTACAACTGGGTGGACATCTCACAACCTTCAGGGCACAAATAAATTATTAAATTGTGGAACGGATGGTACGAGAGACAGCTGGTGAAAGAGCAAGAGACAAAAACAGCATAGGAGATGTTAAAGAGTGTAGAGAGTCTCAATCTTCAGCAAATGCTATTGGAAGAGATCAGCAAAAATAAAAGCTACCAGGTTTTTGTGTTGGTTTTAGTCTACAACGTTTAGTTTGGAGAGATGGCTGCTGCTCACCACTGTCTGCATATAGACTATTTCCATTGTTTTCATCATTGTTTTATTTGATGTTTTTAGCAAGCTTTGTTTTTATTGTGCATTTCATTGTATGTACATTTTATATTTATAGTGTTTTTAATGAAATGCATGTACAGTCTTTTGATCAAATGAAGTTGTTTTTAATGTGCTATAGAAATGAATTTTGACTTGACTTCTTGTTTCTCTCCATGAGGTCGCTTCCCCACAACTGTGTTTCATCAAGCTTAGCTCCTCAGGAAGCCCGCTCTTTTCTTTTCTTTTCTTTTCTTTTCTTTTCTTTTCTTTTCTTTTCTTTTTTAACGCACTGTAAAGACAGAGATGGAACTGCAGTTATGGTGAAAAAAAACCCAGAAAGTACACTCACCTTCTTGATGTATGCTCAGTCATCCAGGTAAGGGAATCCCAGAAAGTTAATTCGGTTCATCTGGACATAGCATATTCAGTGGGAGAAACGTTCTTCAGTGACTGAAGCAGTTACTTGGATGAGAGCCACTGAAAACGCTACGTACAGATGAACTGAGTCAACTTTGTGGGAGACAATCTCTTTCAATTCTGAGGATTTATGCATCATCATAATAAAATTATCTAGTTTTTGCCATTATGTAAACATTTAACAACCTCAGATGAACAACAATATATGAGATATTAAACAGTGTCATTATTTATTAAAAAAAAAAAAAAAATAAGCTAAAAAAAAAAAATA
>VOQK01014708.1:7120-22792 GCA_015052645.1 Benitochromis conjunctus
AGACATTTTCAGTATTTGCAGAATTATTGTGTTGATAATAACAAGCAAAATCCCTTGTGATGATTATGACGTTTATGAGGTTTTTTTTCCTTTTTTTAATGGCATGTCATAATCACCTTGTAACTGCATTTTATTTTCTGTTCTTGCTTATATCCTTGCAGAAGTGAAAATGCTTGTAAATTTTACATTAGATCAGTCAGTTAGAGGATCACATGAAGTCTGAATTAGTTCATGCAGAGATAAAATGTCCTCAGATTTTCCACTTTCGTGCCACCAGAAGCTACAAGCTAAGTAAATAATCCAGCATGTATTGAATAGATAAGTAAGTAGAAGCATGTAATTATATAGCAGATTTAAAATCAAAGTGTGTTACGCTAAAATTCAAAGTACATTTAAAAAAGTTTCCTAAAAAGCTTTGACCTCTGGGTGGTCGAGTGACTGGGAAGCGACGAGCTTGAGGGACTTTGTGGCTAGAGCACATCTACCACATGCAGGTGCAAAACATTTTAAGGCTTTAAATTTAAACGGTACCAGTTTACACTGTAATACACTGGAGTAGTGCGATCTCTATTTATTGTCCCATTTGGTAATCTGGCCACAGTTATTGAACTAAAATAAAGTAAAAATAGCATGAATAACCCTTTGCAGGTCCAAAGGTTTTAAAACAGATTTTAGTCTGGATGTTGTTTTGAGACTGAATCCCACTCACAACGCTTCTTGATTCTAAGGCGTTTTCTTCAGCTCCAACTTGAGGCTGAAAATTTTGGCAACTGTTATTTGAACTACATCCTCCAGTCCTTTTACGTCTCATTTAGTCGTATCACAAGGTCAGTATTTGGCCACTTCTTTGCTTTAGGAATGAAAGATCTATGTTTTTCCTGCCATCTTCAGATGTACTACATTAGCATGCTAACAGCCCCAAATTAAATAATTAGCATGCTAATGCTTGCGCTTCCTTGGCTTTAAGCACAAGCTAGAAGTATGGCTGCAGAGGCTCAACCTAATCCAGGATTTGGGACAGATACCCATTTTTTTGATGATGATGATGAGCCATTATTTGTCACTGCAGTGTTGCACGTACATGTTACCTGCAGTGAAATTGAATCTCATATTTAAGCTTGTTTCCACCACTGAAAAAGAAAAACATTTTTTTGACATCCATAACTCAAAATGTGGGGGTTTATCTCAAAATGATAAAATCAGTAACTCGAAATACCTCCGAATTTTACCGTATTCTCCCAATTTCAAATTATTTGCATTAGTAAGTTGAAATTTTGAGGTAATAACCTGAAATTTTGACTTATGGATATTAAACCTTTCTCTTGTCTCCCTTTTTGTTTTTCATAAAACATTCTTGATATGTCTGAGCCAACTTTGACTTTTTTTAACCACTACCTACTTAGCTGCATTTGCTCCAGACAGCAGAGTTGTAGCATAGAAACATGTGTCAAGCTATCCTAAACATATTTTTCTTCATTATATTCTCTATAAAAAATACTGCTCGAATGTCTGCGCTGATGTTGTTATCAGTATCACTGATAGGTTGATGTCGTCCAAAAATTTTTGCCAGCCGATATATCAGTCAGGCTTTGCTGCTGAGCAGTTCTTCTTGTTCCAAGAGAAATCGCACATTGAGTTAATAGCTGATAAAAGGCATATCTGAATTCAGCTGCTTGAATCATTTAAATTCTAAGGTATCTTTTATTATTCTCTTTATCAAATCCCCACCTCACGTCTAAAAGGTGAAGCAGTATTTCTTCATAGGTTACAATGCAGCTGGAGTTCGGCTTAAAATGCCATAATTGCTGATGTCAAGATGTGCCTTTGGCTGCAAATGAAGCCGTGATGAAGTCTGCCGGTTCATTAGTGCTAATTCATGTAAAGTGAAAGGAAGAGGGAAGAGAAGAAAGGAGGAGGATGAAAGAGACAGTAATGAATAAGGACTGAAGGAGACTGGTGTGGGCCTGTGCAGATCTCTCCAAGCCGTCAAATTTGGTTTCCCGACTTAATTCACGTAAGGACAGGCAGAATTATGTCCTCATTTCACCCCATACGCATTAGTATGTCATCTTTGTGGTTGCTTTTATTGTGTGTTCTTAGCAGTTTATTTGATCAGGCACTGCAGCGAGACAGAGAATATTCTCTGTGTGTTCAGATACTTTCAGACACATCAGAAGAAATCAGAGCCACTCAGTGTTTCCTTAGCACAAGAAGGATTTCCATTTTTCACTCATTTACACTTTTCCTTGTGGACCTTTTATCATAATCGGGACTGCTATAGCTCAGATTAATTGTAGGGTTAGTGGTTTGTTTCCCAGCTCCTCCTCGTCATCCTCCTGTCTGTCTGTAAGTTTTCAGCTTTTTTTTCTTTTTCTTTTCTGGTTGTTTTTCTGATTAAAAATTCACAAACTTCAAAGCACAGAGATCAAAACAACATACGAGGGAGACTAGATAAAAGAGATAAATTATATAAAAGTGCTGGAGCAAGATGCTGCTAAACTCCAACCTGCTGCTCTTTGAGGCTGCACGAACAAACACAAATGTTTCAAACTAAATTGTGGCGTCAGCGTGCGCACAAGCAGACAATGAAAGAGATGATGTTTGGCTATTTCAGCTTTTTGAATTAGCATGGTTTTGGCAGGATGTTATCATACTAATATTTACTGATGGGAGGCAACGACCAATCATGTGACAGGCGCAAACTAATAGGTAAGGTAATCATGGGCAGCAGGAGAGGAGAGCGCGGGTTGTCCACACAGACTGAAATTGTTTCATATTCTTGTAGCTTTGTAGCATCAACCTTCTTTTATGTATATTTTTAAAGTTGTTGTTGTACTTTCTGAGGGCCTTAGGTGTTTTTATTTATTAATATAGTGGCTCTGTTGGAACTTTTATTGTAGGTTGAAGAGCTGCGGAGATGAATAACCGTTAGCTGCTGCAGAAGAATGCAGTGTACTGTATTGATTTTAAATACAGTACACTGCAAATGATCAGTCCTGCCTTTTAGCAAGTTTTTAACACTACAGAGTTGGTTTGCAGACAGACTGCTTTTTGTTTTGACTAATGTTTGGCTTTCAGTATTGAGTATTTCAGTCTTTTGTAAAACTGATTATAGTGTAGGAATTCTGACTCTGTTTTTAGTGCTGTGGCTGATTGTGTCCTCTGGTGATGTTCACTTATGTTCCATGCTGATATTGTCTGTGCTGCTGCATTTAATTAGTCTTATTTGAAGAGTAATTTGGTTCACATTTCTCAAAGACGATAATCCCAGCGCTCCATCGCTAGGTCGTTAGCTTCCAGCCTAGAATGGTTTCGTTTTGTTTTTCTTAATGCCTTAACAAATGGTGGTGTTGTGGCTGATGACCCGCACTGACTGCTGTGACCTTTTCATGGAAGCCCTTACGTCTTGATTCACCTGTGATACAAAAAAGTCCTTATTACTGCAGGTATTTGGACGAAAACAAGCTGCCTTGTGATGGTGCTATAGGTTAAAAATAAAGGGATGACTAAAGTTGTGCTAATTAAAACAATATATTCAATAACTGTTGAAACATGCAAGTAAAAAACATAAATGTGGAAGTTTGTGTTTAAAATATTGTATGTATGTACAAGAAAGTTACCTATCGGCACATGGACTGCACAAGGGTTCAGATCTGTTGTTGAGGAATGTCTCTCCAGTCCTGGATGAGTGCAGTGATTATTGATGAGCGTGCCCCAGGTATGTTCAGCAGGACATGTATTGGTACTAAATGCTGGCTGACGAAGTGTCTGGATATGCTCCTGATCCAGAGAGTCCTGCACTGCTCTGACAGCATGGAGGGCAGCTATTGTTCTGGTGAAACAGCCGCAGGGTGGGTGCTGCTGCAAGAATAGCACAAGTACAGGCTGGAGCACCTGATCTCAGCACATCTGTGCAGTCAGATTTCCACCAAGAATATTCGTATCATCACAGAAAACTACTCACAGACTATATTTTTGTTTCTGTAAGATTAGATTAAATGATATCCTGAGAAATGAATTTGCAGTATAACAATGATTTAAAAGCTTATTTCACAAAATAAAACTTATAAAAACTATATATACTATAGTATATATAATCCTGTGTGTATGACTGTTCCCGTCTGTGGATATCTGCATTTCTTAGCAGACTGAGCAATATTGCCATCTCTGTGGCCATGTCAGGTTGTATAAAAGTCATTGCCATGAAGCTGAGTGGTTTGGTTTGCAGGTGCGCAGATAATTACTACAAGTCTTGTTGGGAATTTCACGGAAAGATAGAGCTTTGCTAATGTAAGCTCAGCAATGTGGGTACGGTGCTCTGAATGTCAGGCTCAGCTCCTAATTGGGTGGTTGTTAAGCTGCTGCGGAGCCATCAAATGTCTACCAATTACTCGTGCTTCCACTTGTAATACGGAAAATCATTGTCATATTTTAATTAATGCTTTTCAAACTGGCCTGAAGACAGGTATATTAACCAGGATCAAACAGGAGTTTTACCTCCAAGCCGTGATGATTTATAAAGTTATTAATGCCAGATGTATGTTAGTGATTTTTTTTTGTGTCTGCTTGACCGTGTCTAGGTCTCCAGGGAGTGCCGTCTTTCCCACAAAGAAAATAAAAGAAGAAATTTCAGAGTGATCCTGGGAGCTTTGAATTCATACCTTTCCAACCCTAAAAGAACAAGATGAACACTGCAGGATGATGTAGTTCTTGCCGACTCCCTCCATGCAACTTATTCCTCTGGCTGAAATAACTAAATAACTGGTGACCGTGGGACCAATGGAGCAACCTGGGAAGGATCTGAACCTCACCTTTCTGCTGGAACATGAACGAGAAATGATCCTGAAGGTGCTGCAGAAAGACGAGAAGCTGAGGAAAAGAGAGGAGAAGAGGATACGGTGAGGGCCTCCGTGTCACCATTTAAACTCGCAGTCATCACGTTTACTTTTCTTAGTATCCTGTGACGTTCTTGTATTTCTGTCCCGCAGGAGGCTGAAGAATGAGCTGCTGGAGGTCAAACAGAAGGGTTTCATCCGGCCCCAGGATTTGGGAGCCCGACAGTGCACTCGCTGCCTCAAGACTCTGGGCCTGATCTTCGACAGGGGCGATCTCTGCGAGGAGTGCCAGTCTCGCATCTGCAGCAGCTGCCGTGTTGTGAACCCCAGATCACGCCAGTGGAGATGTACCTTCTGTGACAAGCTCACGTAAGCGTGGTGTCTGAAGGGGGACCAGAGCAGCATTCAGCTTTTTTTTGTGCTTAAGACGATTAATTGCACCACATCTGCCTCCATTCATCTGTGAGGGTGCCCTGGTGCTTCACTGCTGTGATCTACAGGGCTTAAAAGAGAAAAAAACACTGCTAGTCTGTGTAGATCTATCATGTTCAAAAGCTAAATGAGCTAACATGCGAGGACTAAACACATACAACATTATGCAGCACCTTTTCTTTCTAATCACGATTGTCCTTAGTTTCTCTTGAACTTTTGTTTGTTTGTTTGTTTTTAGCCGTACAGCCTCATTTTTCAGCTGGTTGTCTTACTGTAGTGTGACTGATCAGGTGCTATGAGCTCTGTTTGGAACCATAAATCTTCCCATCTCTGCTCTGACAAGTCGCTGATTGTCACACACCTGGACAGTGAAAAAGCCAGCAATCGTGAGCCGTCACCAGCCTTGGCTCCTGTGTAATGATATTTTGAATCTTGGATTTTTAAACTGATACCTTTAAATACAGTATTTGAAAGGTGCAGTTAATGTAAATATCCCCAGTTTCTGTGTAAAAAAGCATCTCGATGCACTAGTAGCCGAAAGAAATGTAGTCTAATAAGCACTCAAAGGTTTTCAGTTATTCTCCCCGCCCGCTGATTTCCGTGATGGAGGGCTAAATAGCAGAAACACCTCCCTGTGCAGTTCATTAGTGTCACAGCAGCTTAATAATTGTTCTTTTGAATCAGCTACGCTCTAAAACAGTTTCAGCAATAACTCAACATTATAACCCTCATGAATAAAGGTGTTATTTTTAACGCTGAGCTTAATTAGCTTTGATGTCAATCCCGGATAAATAACATGAGTCGTTTCAAGCTCTGTTTCAACTAGAATATCTTCAAACCTCGTCTCTTTGAACCTTTGGGTGCTCCTGGTGAGAGTAATTGTCCAAAGGCTTTGTAAGGCTACTTTTAATTGTAGCCTGGAAAGGCTGACATTAAAACCCACTTTAATCTGCTTTAGCTTTAAGCTCCAAGCTTCCAACTACCTGTGTGTGATGGCAATGAGCTAGCTAAAATTCACATTAAAAGATGTTTCTGACAAATAAAGACGCCAGGTTTTCCACCGCTTAGTCTGAATAATTATGCTAAGGCCACAAGATCATGTCTGCAAGAAGACTTTTCTCAGCTCACGCCCACACGTTTAGTGAAGAGGTTTACATGCAGAAGATCACAAACTCAACCAGGAGGAAGGAAAAATGGATTTTGCCTAGGGGTGCCAGATTAATTTCAGAAGTTAGGAGGGTAAAAGGGAGAGAAAGAGGTAAATGCCCACCTCTGTAATCAATAGTTTTTCTGCTTTGTGCTGGATCTGTTCACAATGGTGATTAAAAATGCAAAAAGCATGTATTTAAGATTTTGTATGTACAAAATCTTAAAAGTGTTGCGTTATGATTTACAACTCGTGTTTAGTGTTAGTTAATGAGACAGAAATGCAATCGCTGGCCAGTAATGTAAAGATGTAATATTGCAACAGCAACACACTTTCTGAGAAATATATTTTTCAATGGGGAAAGTATTATCAAAGCTACAATTCAAATGTTTTTCTCTTATTTGCCTGCTTTATATACCCTGAATTCTTTGAGTCAGTTGTGATGATTAAAATGAGGATTCAGAGACTGTGTGCTCTGATTTTACTTTTACTACATGTGCTATCTTGAGGTGCTGATTCCCCTTTAATGTCTTTGTACGACAGGGAGCTGAAGGTGTCGAGTGGAGACTGGTTCCTGGAGGAGAGGTCTAAGCGCTTCGAGCGGGGGCAGTTGAGCAGCGAGGTGGTCAAACAGACGATTCTGAGCGCCCCGCTGGGTGAGTCCGACCGCTTGTGTTCTTCAGAACGATTACAGTTGAAAAGACATGTTAACGGTGCATCAGAGGAGCAAATGTACTGATTTTAATGCTCATTCGCTCATTAATGCTCATTGTGTTTGTTCCTGAAGCCCCAGAAGTAAAAAAGGCTGCCCCTTCAAAGCAGGAGAAACCTGAGCCTGCAGTATCCAGCAGATTAACTGTACTCAATGGTGCCAGGAGAAAAGGGTAAGCAGATAACACAGAGCTTTAACAGCTGTTTAGCTTCATACAAACACATACTGACCTTAATCAATTAAACATGAATAGATAATGCATGCAAGACATGCAGCATACATATGTGTATATATATATATATATATATATATATTAAAGTACATTTTGTAAAGCAGAAAAGCAGTAATTGGATTGTGCCGCCTGGCATTACTCCTCATTTTGACTGCGCTCTAATGGTTCCTGAAGGCAGCAAAGGGAGGCATACAGACAGAAAGCAGGGCAGCTGATAAACAATAGATGATAGGGATTCACTTTCAGCATTTCATGGAGCTGCAGTTATTTTATCACGTGAATAAAATAACTAGTTTTGTCCAGGCTAACAGACCAGCGCGGCCAAGTTGGCTAAAAGTTGGTTCTACTCCATTACATTTTTATTTAATCACCTGACAGAAGCAACCTTCTTATTTGATTGAAATGATGTAGGAACAACGACTAGCCCAAATTAAATTTCCTCTCCAGGGTGTAAAGCACACGAGTGAGTTATTAAACTCACTCACTATACTGATAAAGCAAACAGATGGAGTCCTGAAACATCTCTGGTTAGCACTGCACAAAAGTCTTGAGTCACCGCTCATTTCTTTCAGTTTTTCTAAGAAAAGGGGAAATGAATACAGCAATTTATTGAAATGTTTGCAAACGTACATAGAAATACAGGCAAAGACATATTTTTAACAAGCTTTAAAGCATCCAGGTATACAAGCAAGTATGACTACCATTCTTTTTCAAAGCAGCCTGAACTCTGATAGCAAAGCTTGCTTTTACTTAATCGTTCTCCAGATTTCTTGAAGGACATTCAAAGCTCTTCTTTGGATATTTGCTGCCTTTTGTTCTCTTCTCTGTCAAGATGATCCAACGCAACTCTGGTATATCCCTTGAGTTGTCTACCTTTTTTAATATAATCAATTGGTTTAACAAACAAAAAAATGGAAAAGAAGACACAAAATATAATGAGGAGTGACTTAAGACTTTTGCACAGTACTGTATATGCTGTAGGTGGGACATGTCACAATAGGAATGATGAATGAATAAAGATGTCAAGCTTGAGAGTTTACAAACAAAACTCAGAGAAGGCGCTGAGGTAGCAGCTGATGTTCCTGGGATCCACACAAGTTAACATGATGTGAAACAGAGATGTTTCAAAATACAAGTTATAAGTAAAACAAAAGTTAATCTGAAATATTTTCAGCAGCCAAAGTGCTTAAGGAGCAAAGCTGAAACATTTGCTGTTTCTGGAACTGCGTTCAGTGTTAAACTCTGGATTAGATGCTGTTATTCAGCTGACCGCTGTGCTTTTTCAGGGGTGGTGCAGAGGGTATGGAGTCCATGGCATCCAAAAACCTACGTCCCCGGTCTCTGGACAGATCGTCCAATCTTGATGCTAATCGGAGGGTCAGGGTCAGCAATCGATGCACACAAACAGCAGCACACTGGGGAAGTTGGAAGGTTTTTACATTTGGGGTGGAAAAACTTATTTTAATAGTTTGTGTGTTTTTTGTTTT
The DNA here is from genome assembly GCA_015052645.1 of Benitochromis conjunctus. Classification (NCBI taxonomy): domain Eukaryota; kingdom Metazoa; phylum Chordata; class Actinopteri; order Cichliformes; family Cichlidae; genus Benitochromis; species Benitochromis conjunctus. The sequence continues at coordinate 15,966 of VOQK01014708.1, forward strand.
TTTTAATGCAGCCTGAAGGAGCAGAGAGTGATGACCCTGAGGGCGCACCTGAGAAGAAACCTTCTGGCCCGAGCATTTCTGTGTCCAGGCCCTCGGTTTCATCAGGTATTTTCTTTTTTGTCCCTCCACAATGTTCTGATGAGGGTTTTAGTTAAAACATTGCTGAATGAAGATCTCTACTCTAAGCCAGCTGTCGGACCAAAGCAGTTAAAGAATAGTTTTTTGGTCTTAGTATTTTTCTGTGCCTAATTGTTTGGTCGATAAGAAATATTTATGGCTCAATTTTTCACTCTCAGACTTTTTAAGGTGCCTGCCTGAAGCTCATTTCAAGTTTGAAATTATAACTCAGTTTTCTTTTGTTTTTAACATGCTTTAAAAAAAACAACTGCCACACATCTGGCATTTTATTAGGTACACAGCCTAGCTCTGTGTTGGACCCCTGTTGTCTTCACAAGAAATCCTTCATGGCACAGATTCAGAAAGTTGCTTTTGGTTCGTGTTGACATGGTACTGGTACTAAGAAGCCCAAAGTGTGCCATTAGATCACCAGCAGCAGCCTGAACCACTGATACCAGGTACAAGCTGATTGATATAAGCTGTAGCACATGGCTGTAGCTCAGGAGGTAGTTGAGCAGGTCATCTTCTAATTGGAAGGTTGGTGGTTCAATCCCCAGTTGCCCCATTCTGCACGCCAAATATCTCTGAGCAAGATACTAACCCCAAGTTGCTCTCTGATGCATCCACGGAGTGAGTGTGAATGTTAAATAGGTATCAATAGATAGAATGGAATCACTTTCTTCTTAGGGGTCATATGAAGAAATCATTAACATGTTAACAACAGTGTAGCAGTACAGCCCTCTGACACCAAAAACATGAGCAAACGTTTAAGGAATCACTTAATGTCTGTGTACCTGTACCGTTTGGGTACCACTCAGCAAACAGATGTACATGAGCACCACAGCTCTAAACATTAGTACCGATGAGGAGCAGCGAGAAAGGCAAAATGGTGTAGTTTCGAAAAGGCTTCGTTCTCAGCTCCCAGGCCTGACAGTTCCTCCAGCACCTAGAAGAGAGAGAGGGAGGACGCAGAAATGAGCTCTTAAAGATTTTTTTTTGTGCTGGCACTCAACAGCCGATGGGCCCCTCCAGGAAACTGACTGAAATTTCTAAAAAGTTGAGTTGAGATATGAAAAAAGACCCCGCAGCTTTCTGTTTCCCCTCTCCAGAATTTAATTTAGAAACATTGGAGGAGATATTTTTGGAAGTCAAAACAAGATCTGGAGAAAAGAAGAAAACATTGACTGAGGGGAGGGAACTGCGCACTTTCTTATTAGAAAGGCACCGCATAACCCCCTCATATGACTGCAGAGTACCTGCAGGAAGGTTTAGCTGATGCAGGGATTATGGTGAAGTGCTGAAGCACAAACAGTGTCTACACAGCGGAGATATCGGAAGGAAGCCTTACCTGCAATCTAATTAGAAAAGTCAGATGGAAATGACTTACTGCATGCTCAATACTCCGTGTAAGAGAATCCCAGAAAGTTGACAGTGCTCATATGGACGAGTGATAAAACGTTTCTCCTACTGAAAATGCTGCGCACAATGAACAAAATCAACTTTCTGAGTTCTGGTGGAAATCTGCAAAACGATTTTATGGCATAAGCTCTTTGGGAGCAAGTGGCGTGGAGTTCAGATGAAGCTGTTTGGCCACAATCCAAGGTTTCAAATCTTCGGAGAGGAAAGGGAGAAGTACATGCATCTTGCATCTTACTCTGAAAGCAAATAGCATGCAGCTTAAAACGTTAAACTGAAATAAGCTGGCTTCTACAACAGGACAAGGGTACAAAATGGACCTCAGTCTCTTGAATCTTTCTGAAAAGCTCTTTTCAATAAATAGGGTGTTTTTAGACCTTTTTTAGGTACTTGAATGGATTTCACCCCAACCGGTCATGCCAGATGGCCGCCCCTCCCTGAGTCTGGTTCTGCCGGAGGTTTCTTCCTGTTAAAAGGAAGTTTTTCCTTCCCACTGTCGCCAAAATGGCAAAAGGGGGGGGGGTCATATGATTGTTGGGTTTTTCTCTGTATGTATTATTGTAGGGTTTACCTGGCAATATAAAGCGCCTTGGGGCGACTGTTGTTGTGATTTGGTGCTATATAAATAAAATTGAATTGAACTCAATTTAATTTAAAGCAACAAATAGTTTGAAAAGAAATCCTAAATCATAACAAGAAGATTTATCTGCTACAGACGACACTATTGAGCAAACAGGAAGTTAATGAGTCCTGAATCTGACCAAAAGTCTGCTGCTCTCTGCCAATCTTTCTCAGCGTTTACCTTACAGCGCTGCACCCTCAGAACTGTTTTTCCTCATTTCTCTTGCCTTCTTCCCTCTCTTCCTGCATCAGATCACAGTCGATCAGAGTGCGACCTGTTATCTCCCGGCTCTGAACCCAGTGACAATGCCCTCTCTGTCAGAAGCCGCTCAGTCCCCGGGCTCAACGAAACGGTAGGCGCCATCAGCCCACCCCCTCCTCCTTCCCCCCTCACACTGATCACACATTTGACTTTTGAAACAAACTCATAACTCTCTGAGTGGAAAATTGCCGCACCTAGATCTTTTTTTTTTCTTTGTTGCGCATTTATACATGATGTGGTTACACACTACAGTAAGCTCGGGATCCGTGGGCCGATGAACTCGACACGATGCGTCAGATGTGGGACTGAATGTTAATTTCACTTCAGAGCTCACTTCAAAGAGCTTGACAGCCATCTAAACAGATGTAGGCCAAAAGCAGGTGGAGGATGTGATGGTCAGTGTCGGGCTGCTTTGTTTGCGTTTCAGCGAGCAGCACACAGAAAAACTCAAACTCTCAAATGCTTTTTTTTTTCTTTACCTACTCATCCATTCATGCACGCACTGTTTACTGTAAAAACAACCACAGTGTGGTTTTGCTCGTGAAAATTGAATTACCGCTCTCTGTCCGGTCCTGTCTGATTAAATTTATGGAAGCTGCCTGCGTCCACCCACACAGCTGCCACGTGGAAAACTGCACAGAGCACAAAGACGCTCTGGCCGGCTTCTCGCGTGTCATCTCCCTTCTGACCGAATCCGCTGTCATCCGCAGGAGTTTTCTGACGAGGAGGAGGACATCGATGCCCTGATGTCGGCCCACAGCAAGATTACCGGCAGACGCCTCAGCAACGCCGTGTCAACGGTAACACCCATGTTAGATCACTCACAAAATCAAATAGTAATAGGAGATCCCATGTGGTCAAACAGGTACACAATTATGCTACGTATGCACACATACTGTATGCTCATTGCCAGATGTGTGAGTCAGGTGTGTGCGCTCTAGTGTTGACTGTGCAAACACAGACTGAGCTGTGTCACGAACACCTCCTGTAATAGGAAAGCTTAACCCTGTTTCCGTAAACGAAGTAGTAGTATGGAGAGAAGGGTCACTGCTTTGAGGGGTGCAAACGTGTTCATGTAGGTTAATGATGTGCACTTTGCAGGAAATATGTCATCCATGTATAAATATTCAAAAGTGGAGATGTGTGTTTATATGAAAAGCTAAGATTTGAAGCTGCACCCATCAATAGTTCATACTAACAATGAAAGTAATTGAGGCCTCTAATGAACTCTGAGGAATGATCTCACTCTGCAGTCCTGCAGAAGCATTTCGAGATCATCGTTTTATGGAAGTGGAACAGCGCTCATAACACGACATTAGCATAAAAATGGCTCCCCTATGACTTCTGGGGCATGATGACTGATTGTTTAATCATGTGTAGTGTATCAAAGTTCAAATAAAGAGACTAAGGTGTCAGATTTTTTTGCATTTTCTCACTCGTGATGGCCGTCACGTTGTCCATTTCAAGCCCAAATAATATACAGCATAATTGGCAAAAACAGAAAGAGAAACTAAAAGACGCGCAGCCTCTGCTGTCCTCTTGGTACGAGCTGCAGCTGGTTTTCTTTTTTTGTAGCTTTATTGAATACAAGATAGCCATCTCACACTCTGTCTATTTACACTGCAGTTGAGCCATGGCACCTATCTCACAGGTGTGGGATGACAGCAACCTATATGCCATCTGTCAACTGTCACAAGAATATGACATTATAATTACCTGATGTAGCTTAGCAACCATTTTATCAGACTACTACTGTGTAGTCTGAAGCAGAGTTATTATAGTTTTTATTCTTTATTTTAGATTTAATTAAGATTTTTAGTTTCAGTTTAGTTTTTATTGGTTTCATTATTTTAGTCTTTTTAAATATTTTTGTATGGAGGGCAAATGTCACGAGTAAGATTTAGGAAAATCAGTACAGGTATTACAATAAAACCAACTTTTTAAAAGCAGTTGACTCTCAGCCTCGTAGACATCCAGAGTCTCTAAATTTTACTTTCATTTTCCCAATATAAAATTATTTTTTTTTCAAAGGTTTGTGTTTTTTGTTTGTTTTTTAGTTAGCTAAAATGTTTTTTCACACCCATAGTTTTTAGTTTAAAATAACTTTGGTCTGAACCTGTTTTTCGTCCACCTGTTCTCAACCAAAAGACTCTGAACTGAAGAAGAGAGAGTGGGCTTTTAGAGAGGGGTGAGGACGTAAACGGCCCGGAGCCAATGGTACGTTTTTCAAACAGAGGCTGGGCCGACTGGCTGCTAACAGGCAGACTGAGACACAGAAGCATTTCTTTATCTGTGAATCATGCAAAGCTGCTGTAGTCAAGCCCCAGAATACAAATACAGTTAGAAATTAGCATAATAAGATGTTTGCGTTTTAAACATCATCCAGAGACCATGGAGCTGTTACTCTGGATAATCCACGCTACACTCTTTATTAAGGTTTTTCTCTTTTTTTTCCTGGAGTAATAAAAGCTGTTTAAATGTAATTTTCTAATCCCCTCAGTGAGGGGCTGGAGGCGGGGCGATGGCTATCTCCCACACATGAATCAAAGTCCGTCTTTATGGTTTAATTTAATATCAAAGTGATAGTGTTTTTTGCTGCTCATACGTTCACTTGATTCAGATATGCACGTCAACTTCTTCAGGAGAATCAGTCACAGCCGGCTCTAAACTACTTTGGCAGAAAAGCAGTTATTTAAACGTCGAGATAACGGTCCTGTTCATGACTCACTGTGCTCTGCTCGTCTCCTTTGTGAGCGTGTGTGTAATTCGAGAGCTGGGTAGGGAAATGGATGATATGGCCAGCCTGTTTGACAGCCGATCTTTCTGGTATGGTAGCAGTCACTGAGCTGCTGTTTGCAGTATGAATGGAAGTAGAAGGTGGTGATGAGATGTGATGCAGATAGTTCGCTGTCACTGACTCGAGCTTTAGTATCCTCTGCCCACTGCTGTGATTCACTGCAGAGAGGGCTTTTGTGGATAATGAAGGCACAATGAGCTACTATTAGAGGCATTTAATGGGTCCCATGATCTATGAGATGTTTTTTTTCCCTTTTTTTCAGTTTTAATGAAACCTTTTAATTTACTACTGGGGGTGTGCGTATAAATATCTTGGCATTTCAAAGGTTAAATTCAAAAGTTTGATCAGCTAAACTGTACATTTTTAGACTTTTAAGTAAATGATAGTGTTGAGGGGTTTTTCCCGTGGCCGTAGCAAACTAAAAATCTAGGAAACTGTGCACATGTGCATGACACAGATACCTGCTGATCAGTGCTGAGGGACATTAGAGTAACATACTGTTATTGCACTCATTAGAACTGAAATACAGACTTTTTGTATGGTCATTATTTTCAGTCTGATATACACTTTATATGCGTATGCTCCACTTTATTAGGTACTGGTTTGAACAGTCTTTTGACCTCAGAGCTGCTTTGATTCTTCATGACACAGATTCAACAAGGTGCTGGAAACATCCTCAGAGAGTTTGGTCCATGCTGGCATGATAACGTCACACAGTTTCTGCAGATTTGTCTGCCGCGCATTTTTTTTCTCGTAGCAGCTGTCTATCCCTTGCATACTTCCAGATTTCACAGCTGAATGCTGGACGAGTTGGTAAATCTGTGATTTTTGCCTTATTCAGCCTTTCTAACGCATCAGAGAGCTCAATACTCACTCTTTCCCCTTCCATCTTTCTTCACATATGTATCTGCCTCTTTTATAAATAGTCTTCCACTCCTGGATCAGAAAGAAGGTGGGGGTACCTCAATGTCCCCGACTCAGATGCTGAGACTGTAAGTCTCTCCTTTGGTAGTTGTGCATGCTTTTACTGCACATTCACCTGTGCATTATAGAGCAGTAAAGGTGCCGTAGCAAAGCACCAGAACCTAAATATTACATGCAAGTTTCAATAATGTATACAGAATTTTCATTAATATACCATAAGATGATAATCTGAGTGTGACTGCATGCTCCCTGCATGGTTTTGCTCATACGTTTCCTTTTTTGTGTTGGTGCTTTAATTTAGTGCCCCTTGCATTTAACAAAGTCATTTGTCATGCTGGCTTCCTGCAGGAAATAAATGAGTAAGACATTCCAGTAGCAACGTGGCTTAATTCTGGCTTCTGGAGTCTTTTGCTCCCTGGACAAGCAATATTATTATCAGTGGATTATGCCAGTTTTGTCCTGTCTGGAGCTACAGCAGTCATGCTTTTAAAGAAATGTTCCAGACATAATTACCTGCTATGATTGTGAAATAGGTTTGCCAAGTGTTCGGTGTGAGGGAATATATTGTGGCGGTGAATGTGACATAAAAATGTTACTGTTTATTTTGATGGGCAACCAGTGAAAATTCAGGAGGTGCAGCCACACAAGTCAGAATTGTACCTTCTTTTTTTTTTTTTTTTTACTTAAAAA
>VOQK01014708.1:31479-46735 GCA_015052645.1 Benitochromis conjunctus
ATTGTTGCATCAGTGCAGTGTGCCATGGAGGCGATGAGCTTATGGCACTGCTGAGGTGTTTCCTGAGGTTTGGTTCAGGTGAGTAATTTGGTCAATCAAGTACAATGATAATATAGTCAGCAAACCATTTGGTGGCAGTTATTTTACTGTGGCCTGATAAGACCTGTTTGAAAGGAAAATCAGCATCTACATAAAGCTGGAAGCATGAAGTGCTCTGAAATCTCCTCTTAGATGGCTGCATCGACTTTGGTCTGCTGTGTTTTATCACGTTCAACCAACACCAGCAGATGACGTGGAAACGTCACACTGGACTTTATAAACACTAGTTGAACACAGACTACTTGCAGAATGCTAATGTACGTGCATCTATCAACTTATCAACTCACATCATAACAGGTTTAATTCTGTGCCCTTAAGGTTACCTAGAAAGTGAAAAATATCACCGTATTTTTAAAACACATGTTGCAAAACCTAATGGTCAGGAGAATAGGAGCTCCCTGCTCAGAAGCAATCTAAAGCACGGAGGCAATCCACCACCAGGAGATGTTGGGGAAACCACAATCATTAGACTGCAGAAACATCCCACAGGACTCTAAACACCTTGGATTCTCTGTCTCCACTCTTCCACCAGAATTTACTTTCTAAAATTTGATTTCTAAAAAGGAAAGCAAAATGTGATTTCATCTGAAAAGAAGACTTTGGATCACTGAGCAGCAGTCCAGGTGAGACGCTTTCTGATGTCTGTGGTTCAGGACTGACTTAATATTAGCAATGAGACATTTGTAGCGTCCTTTCCTAAAGATGTGTTTGTGTGCCGTGGCTCTTGATACATCATCCTCAGTCAGTTCTTGAATAGACTTTTCTTGATGATCTTCTCAAAACTGCCGTCATCCCTGTTGCCTGTGCACCTTTTCCTACCACACTTTTCCCTTCCAGTATTCTGTTTATGTTTTGATGGAGCACTCTGTGAGCAGCCAGCCTTTTCAGTAAGGATCTTATGATGGAAAAAAAAAAAATCATCTGGGTAACTGAAGTCAACAGTCTTCCCCGTGATTGTGGTTGCTTGTACTGAACTGGAGATGCACGGTATTCATACTGTTTGAATTCTATTTCACTCAAACGAAATATACTAATAATCTGAATTTTTTTTGTTTTTTCATAAGCTATAATCATGAATTAATTGCTTTTAAATGTCAAGTTCAGGAATCATCTAACTGAAGACCTTCAATGGTCATGAATATGCCAGACTAGGATGTGTGATTTTCTGCATGCTTCCACCTTTTTCCTTTTCCCAAACAAAACCAGCTGCACATTGAGCTGTAGGACTATTTACAGCATGTCAAACAAAGAGCTGAACATCACAGCATGCCCTTAGGGGCACTTATAAAGAAAAAAATTGCCATATTTTAAATGCAGTGTTGCAAAAGCAGTCCTGGAACCAGAATTTGTCTGCTGCACATCCTAAAAAGCGTTTTGGGGTTTTTTTTGGAACAACCTAGTAAGTGATACTGAACACAAAACAGCTGAGAATTGTTGAGGCATAAAATTCAAAACAAGAACACTAAATATTCAAGGTTTTCCTCAGATTACTCAATTAAACATAAGGTTTAAATCTTTTGCAAATCACTGCATTCATTTTTTTTTTAAGTTGCAGAAGTAAGTTTTTTGCTGCATGGACAATTTGTATTTTACAAAAATATTTAGTACTGACTTATCGAGTTCTCCTGTGAATCATTTGCCCTCTTAACTTTCTCTCTTTACTTGTCCTTGGGCACTTTTGCAGACTGCTTCCTCACACTGACCCACACAGGAGCACATCCTCCGCACTAGACATATTTAATCAGTGTTTGCAAATTCAGACACAGATGCACTGCACATACAGAGTGCATCCTTATTGGGAAAGGTGCGACATAAATATTAGGTGAAAGGTCTTCCAGTTCATACAGTAAAAAGACTTTTTGTACAGAGTAGTAAGACAACTATTCTGCTTTGAAAATAATAATAATAATAATAATAATAGAACAAATAAAACACAGACAAGACACAGGAATCAGCATGACTGTAATGCACTGTGTGATTAGCACCATGACTGACATCCAAACCTTTGACACACACACACACAAACACACACAGACATGCACGCGCACACAGGATACAGGGCAGATTTGGTTCAGGTAGGAACGTGTGACATGTGGATGGAAACGGGAGATTCGAGTCTTTTCTGCTGTGACGAAGGAGGGAAAGATCAAAGATGGCTGACAGTCCATGGAAGTGTACTGGGTGTTTTATGACTGGCAGGTCTGGCCTGCCTCCTGCTGTACCAGCATCTCGTCTTTGCGGAGGGGGAAGGTGTCGATGGTGGTGAACAATTCAGCCGCTGTGATCGGGAACGGGTAGCGTTGTTTGTCTATGCCCTGCTTGTCCACCAGCACCATTTGGAAAGACCTTTGAGGAATCTGGAGCAGTAACCTAGGAAACGCATTCAGTTCAATAAGCAGGAGCGAGCCAAAGTCACACGTGCTGAAGTTAACAGAGCTGGGTGTTTGTGTGTTAGTACCTGAGCTGCAGGGCCAGTCCTGGAGAGAGCAGGTTGTGTCGAATCCGGCCGACTTGTGCTGGGTAAGTCCCGACCACCTCGATTACTGTCACGTGTCTCAAGTCCAGGCCACACTGAGCTTGCTGTACTCACAGGACACAGACACACAGATCCATCAGTTTTACAAAGAATGTTTCACAAAGCTCTAACAATTATGTTTTTGATTACGTTCAGCTCCTCTCATAAACAGTGCCGTCTCTGTGCATGTGTTTTCCACATGTACGTATGACTACACTGTTTAAGACTGTGACTAATTTGGAGCCAATCTTGGTTCAGTTTCAAGTTAAAAGCTTGACATGGAATCTCAAATCTGCAGCGCAGTAGGAAAAGCAGAACTGGGAGACAATCTTTTGTCCAACAACTATGCAATTTGGATTTTTGTTCATCAAAGGATGAGAAATTTTTAACCAGGTAACTGATATTTTCTGTGTGTGTTAGTGGAACCCTGTGGCAACCCCACTCCTGTCCTCATTGCATGAACAGGAATTCAAACAATCCGGCAGGCTGCCGATATAGGTCAGCAGGTTAAAGTCCACAAAAATTGATTTTAAATGAGATATTTTTTCACACCAATAACTGAAAAAACAATGTGCCTACAGTGCTGTGCTAAAGTCTTGGGCCACCTGTTAGGTCTAACAATTTATTGAAATGTGCAAACATGTATGCAAATGCAGCATAAAAGGCAAAAATAGAGGTTACACAATTATAAAGGCAAGCTTTCTTGTAGTTTATTTAAGTAGTCTTCATGAATCATTCTCCAGGCTTCTTGAATGACTCCCAAAGCTCTTCTTTGGATATTTTGTGCCTCTGTTTTCTGTCAAGGTGATCCCACACTGCTTAGGTAATGTTGACATCTGGGCTCTGGGGAGGCCAATCCATGTCTTATAATATTGTGTTTTTTCTATCCAGATTTTTCTATCTGAAATTAAATTGAATTAGCTCTCTGATTAACTCGTATAGCACTGCAGTTAGCTACTTATTTAGTTTTAATACACTAAGGTAACTATTAGAACAGTCCTACACATGTGGTTATCTTGCTACTAAAATGTCAAATTATGTGAGCTAATCCGCTATGTTATTATGAAAGTATACAGTTTAGTACATTTACACTTATTTACAGCTACGCCCAGCTTCTTAATGCTTTTTAAGTTGTGAAGTTGTGGCACACAACACAGATAGATTTGAACAGACCTCACTGAGCCCAGAGGGGAAATCTCTCCACAGTTTGCATAAAAACTAATTTCAAGATAGATTTGCCTATTCCACACAGCCCAAACTTTCTGACAGTGCCTCCGTCTGCTGCTGCAGCAAGATGATTTTTACAGTGTTTGCAGTGAATGAGTAACCGTACTGATGGGTCAAAGCACGGTTTTAGAAATGGGGTGAAAAAATCATGTTGTAATTGTGCAAAACTGTCATCATTTGCCCAAATAAAGTGAATATGAACTCTTTTTTTTTTCCAAAACTTATCAAAATAATTGTAGGAATTCCTGGTAACCAATCTACAGACTGCAGGACCGATCAGTCATCTTGTTCACAAACTGACACCAGTTTATCTTTCAGCTGATATCCAGTCACTTTGAAAGGTCAGGCATTTAAAAACAGCTCTGACTTAATGTTGTCTGATGAGGTGGGAAAGCATCCACCCCAGAATAGCCTTATCAGAGTCGGTGTCACTATCATTTATTCACTGCTGTGACATTTCGTGTTCATCACCACAACACCCTCTCTGCTATTTATTTGTGTCGCCACTTTGTCCCACTTAGGTGGCAAAGCGGGCGAAAAAAAAAAGCCCAAACACAAACACACTGAGGCTGTCTGCATCATCACAGAGGATGCAAGTTGCTCCAGCGTTGACTTCCACCCCCTCCATCTCAGTCGACTCACATTCAGCTCGTTAACTGAGAGTCGTGCCTCACCTGCAAGTTAGTCATCTGGAAGCGGTAATTATGATTGGCGGCCGTTGGCGCGGAGATAACGAGGAGCCTTCGCTTCTCATAGAACTGGTCCAGCAGCGCAGCACTCGTACGCACTCCCACGTTGATGTTCATGGCTGTGACGACATTGAACGGACAGTTTAAAGTGATAAGACAAGGCGTGACATACACGGTACAAAGAAAAGGGTGCTATTACAACACATTATTTCTGTGAGATGTTTCATCGCTGATTGTTTTTGGCTGCTCAGGTGATAAAATCAAATTAATGGGTCACAGTCTTTGCTTTGACCGTCTGTTATAAGCCTTACTGTATAACGATCCTTTGTGTTTCTGGAGGGTTTTCCTCCTTTTCTGTGCCCACTGTGTTTCTGCTTTCTGCATCTCATCGTTTTTGTCTGTGTGTTTATTTCTTAAAGCCAGTTCCTCATGTGGCCTTTTTCTCTTTGTTCCTTTCCCTGCCCTTGTTATTTGTCTTGACTGAGTTCACCTCTGCCTTATCCCTCTCCCTGGTGTGTGCATTCAGTCTGTGTCCTCTAACCCACAGTCCTAACCCTGTTGTTGTCCCATCATCCTCGTGTTTTTTAGTCGCCCTTGTTTTCTCCAGCTGGCTCACTGCTTTCTTTTAGTCTCTTTTGAGATTGGATTTTAGCTTTGTATTGATTCTCGTGCCACAATGCACATCACTTTTTACGTCCTTGGTATACAATAAAAGTACTTTTTATATTTATACTGGCTGCCAGTCTGTCTCTGTAGGTCCACTTTACAAGTTTCATTGGAAATGTGACGAACACGTGACTTTCGTTATTCAAGAGCTGCACTTTTTCTGTCTTCTCGAACATTTAATGGAGGACCGTCCAGTATTGATCCGTCCAATCGATAGGTAGGAGAGGCGGCCATGCTGTCCTCATTTTGGATTCTCAAATAAAACCAGAAAAGGTTGCAGGAACTATATGAAAAAAAAGATGCAGCCCAATATCTCTGCATTGAGCAGGATCCCTCTTAGTTTCTGTAGTTAAAGACGTGGGCTAAGAAAATCATCTGCAAATCTGTTTTCATAAGTAAAAATGACCTCCACCTCTGTTTTGATTACATTCAGTGGTAAAGAAGCCCACTTATACAAATATCAGGCCACATAATATTTAACAGGTTTAGGTTTTAAAGACAGAATTTCAATTTTAAAACTTCATATTGGGCTAATAAGTAAGCAGATTTCATAAATGAATGCAAACTAAATTCTCTCAAGTCCTTGAGCTCTCATCATTGGGTAATGTCCACGGCTCATGGTTTCCTTTTTTACTTTCCGTTTCTGTGATTATTCATCTTTTCAGACTTCAGGACTCCCTCTTACACTGCAATATTTCTACACTTAATTCAATCATCAGCAATTTCAGCTACTTGTAAAAACTGCCAGCGTTTTAAAGTGTCCACGACACTCAGTGTTACTGACACGAGCACGCTTTTTCCTCTGAAGATTTCATCCCAAAAAGCAAAACTAAACAGTGAAAATGAGGCTCTTTGGGAACCTAGACAAAAGCTAGCGGTACATATTTTTTAACTGCCAATTTAAATTGTAATTTATTATTACCGGTAAGTTATATCATAGGTTTTTCAATCGGCAAAAAACTGACTTATCAGAAGTCTAAATGTCTTTAAAGTCACTGTATGTTGAACCTTCCTTTAATGAAGCAGAGATTCACTGAATTTCAGCCAGATTGAAAAAACTGCCAGACGTGCAGAAAAAGTAGCCAAACTGACAGCAAGACAAAAACATTTTGACAGCCAAGCCATATGAAAAACAGACAAGCTGAGTAGAAAAAAAAAAAACACCTGCATCTGATGCAAATTGTTGGAAATGACACCGCTTATACTCACAAAACACAAAGAGAGGTAAGACATAAAACAGAAGCCCGCTGGAGAAGATGTGATCAGCGAGCTGAAAACTACTTGCATGTGTTTTGGTTGGAACTAAAGAATTTCTTTTTTTTTTAATAAATCTTGGAAGTACACAATGTCTACTTATTATAAATAGACACTTCGGCTAAGCACATCACACTTTGATGGTAAAGGAGTAAGAAAGGTCTATGTCTATGGTTATACTTCCATTTCTAAATGACTGAAGCTAACACAACCATTAAAGGAAGATTGTCATGCCTGCACGAGAACAAATTGTATGGGTTGAACAGCATGCAGTACGTACGTGCACAGGTAGTGTCTGAGCCCGACCAGGTGAGTCCATACTGACACACTCTGGCAGCGCTGCCCAGTAGCTCGGAGCCACCAGTGCAGGTGAATTCACAGGTGGCTCCGTAGTTGTCTTTGTCACTGTCACACTTCATGTAACCGTTGTCTGGAGGAAAAAGAGGGCTGCAGCGACGCACTGCTCACAAAAAGAGACAGTAAGATTCTGGAGAATTAGCTTTTTACAAGCCTGCTTAACTCTTGCCTAATAGATATTTGTCATATTTTTCTGTATCACATGTTCAGAATCGACTTTGTCATAAACCATTGTGCTGAAGGTGAAAAATAAAAGTGGAGTTGCATTCAGGTAGCTGCCACAGTACTGTGCAAAAGTCTTTAGCTGTCCCTACTTTCTTTCTATTTTGCTTCCAAGCAGCCAAACTGTCATTTTTTTTAAAGGGATCTTTGGACATTGAGTGCCTTTTCTGAAACAGAACCAGAGAGATGGATGGATGTAGATGGATATATATACTGTATTTCCATATATTTTTGCACACGTTTCAATAAATCACTGCACTTATTTTGCATTATTCTAGCCAAATACAAAATAATACAAGGCTTACTGTACTCTATATGTACTGTAAATCTGTTCTGACATGGTCTAAGACACATCCTAGCAATTAACTGCATTGTATAATGTTAGTCTACCAATGAAATATATTTTTCTATAATCTCTGGAGACTTCTTGGAGATAACCCCCTGAAAGAGTACGCGACCAAAAACCCTGTTCCAGACAAACGATCAAAATCTTATCCTCTGCTTTCAGAGGCTCACCTCGCACTCTAACAGTGAAGCGGCAGGACCCTTTGTTCCCAGCCCGATCAAACACAGTGTAAGACATTTTATGGAGCCCCTCCGGGAAGTTGGATTTTGAGGGTTTTCCTTTCAGGATAACACTGGGGAAATAAAAAAAAAACCACACACACATTCTCAGTTTTAATCTTTCAACTTACTCTTGGGGGTTTAACAAAGAAGCAGAGAAACAACTGACTCGGTGAGGATGCCGTCTGCAGTGTCGACACCCTCTGGTGTGTCCCAAGTCACCCTCGCTGTCAGCTTTCCAGGTTCTGCCCACTTATCTTTCACATTTGGACACTTGATTTTTGGAGGATCAATATCTACAGAAAATTTTAAAAAACAAAATAAGAAAAGAAAAGGTTAAGATCCTGTCCTCACTGTGGAAACTCTTGCAACATAAAAGTTATACAGTGCATCCTCCTAAATCAAATCTAGCATAGAATATAGTCAGAGCGGATGAGAGACACGCTTGAAGTATGTGAAAGACATCAAAAGAATCTTTTAAAGCAGCAGAAAAAGAAAGATGACTGCAGTCTCTGCACTTTCCTCCTTTCTTGTGAGGAAAGTGTCCTCACGGACTCAGGTGATGATATTGTCACTGGCTTTGGTGCTGTGCAACAACACTAAGTACAGGCCACACAGATGAAAGCCAGTTTTAGTTCAGATTGGAACTAAGACATGAAACACACTACACACTGGTGATGGTCAAAGTCTGCTGTATGTGTCTCAGTGTTTAGCAACGCTAAAAACACAGAGTTTTTAGCGTTGCTAAACACTGAATCAGGACGAATAGTAATAGAGACGTATAAGTGAGCGCCGGAGCTGATGATGTGCCTGTAGTGGCTAATTACTTGTTAACAGCTTAGAGGCTCCAGTCCTCTCTGGGAGACTAAACTGTACACCAAAGATCAACAACAACAATGCACAGTCTTACCAACACAGGTGGGCACTCCTGCACTCCACACCGCGTTGTAGCGGCATGTTGCCGTCTTCTGGCCCTTCAGAGTGAATCCAGGCGAGCAGAAGAACTCACAGCGAGAGTTGAAGTAAGAGCCGTCTGAGCACTTGTAGCCACCATTAATGGGCATATCCAGCTTGGAACAACGGATCTCTAAAAGCAGGGCGAGCTCAGAGTTAATGCGGTGCTTGTTTTACGGTTCCATTTAATCAGATGCATTTAAATACTTATGCACACTCCACTCCTCGGGAGGTGGCAAAGCCTTCAGCTGCCAGACTCCTCTCCTATGGAACGAGCTCCCAGATCGGGCTCAGGATGTAGACACTCTTTCTACACTTAATGTTTGGTTTGAAACTTTGCTTCTGCGGTTGTTTTTTGATCTACGAACTTCTTTTGAGCTTGGTTCTCCTGGATGATGTCTTCCTGTTAAAAAAGGGAGTTCTTTCTCCCAACACTCACTCACCGGGGATCGTAGCATCTTTACCTTACACCGTTGGGGACACAGAACTTGTGAACTGCACCAGTATGAATTGAACTGAACTGAACTGAATTTGACAGAGTAAGCCAGTAGATGCATGTGCAAATTTCTGAGGAGACGGGTGGCACACAAAAGATTTTAAAAATTTAAATCATGTAGATTTTTACTCATAGGTGGTGCACTTTTTGTGATAAATGCAGGTTTCACGCCTGATAAATTACAATGTTGCAAGTGTGAAAGAAGACGATCAGCCTGAAAACTGAAAAGACAAACGTGCTTCAAACAGCATCTGTCAACCTTTTGTCAAGTGCAAATTATGTCCTGAAGTTAAACTTTGGCAGTATTTGTTGTATCTAATAAGATTGTTTCACTTTATGTATTTATTTTGCTGCAAAAAGCTTGTCAAGCATATTAAGCATGTCACTAAAACCTTCCCATCAAATGGGGTCACGTTGGTAATTACGTGCAATCGGTTTGTGACAATACAGCAGTTAACTGTTCATTGAAAATCACATATCTGTTGCCGTCTGTACAAACGGAAACATACATGTTTTTGCAAACCTTTGAGAGTCTTTCTGAGTAGCTCTCTTGTTCAAATTATTTCCAGAATCGACATTTGATATTTCCCTGTATCGCTACAATATGGCCACACAAAATATTGCGATACTAAGCTGTATTGACTCCCCCACCCCACCCCTAGAATCTGTGTCCGTCTACAGTGTCTAACACTGAAACTGCCGGAGCTTTATCCTGCAATTTTTCTGACCTTTCCAAAATCCATTCTCTAAAAATCAAAACCCTCTTCTTCACATGTCTTCTTCTGTTACTTTTCGTAATTGCAAAAGGTGCGACGCTGTGAATGAATGAAGGTGAGGTAATCCCAAAGTGTGCCCCGGTTATCTCTATATTTAAAAGAATGATTCTGTCTTAGCCCTTTCTTTAATGGGTGGCTTTTCACTCAGGCTCAGAGACACATTATTCACAAAGTAAACATCACAATGTACAAATGAGCTCTTTTCAGGCACACCGCCACCACTGTGGTCGTAGCAGTATCCACATGTCCGAGAAAAGGGCATCCATCTTATTATAGATAAAAACTTTATTTTACCAGTTTTAAAAATCCTGCATTTTAGATACAGTTGGCCTTATTTTATTAAAAAAAAAAAATCTTACATCTCAAATTCAAAATATAAAAAAGAAAAAACATCCAACAAACTAGATCCCCTAAAGAAGACTTTGAGATGTGGTTCAAAGCATACAAACTTTCTACTTCCAGAATCAGGAATGAGCTCTAATCACGCAGGAATAGCTTTGACGTGATGCTTCATTGTGCAGCTACAAGCTATCTGGCTGCATTCAGAAACAAAACTCACTAGAACAGTTAGCACGGTCTCATTTGCTAAATTTGGGTTGTCCACAAAGCGTCCCTGCGGTCACTTTAGATGACAGCTCTGTTAATAAGATTTGAAGGCTTATAGGCAGCTTTGATTTCTGCTACGTGTCTGTTGATTGGCAGCTCTGTGGATGTTGCTGGCTCCAAACAGCAGCATCTTTGGGCTTCCACCTGCCTTCATCCACCTTCATAAGCAATCTATGGCTATAATGCGTGTGTTGAATACATGCATGCATTTAAATAGTGAGAAACACAATGTGTGCGCACGTTCAAGTGGACTTTCTCACCTCTGCAGGCGTAGTTAGAGGACCAGTGTTTGCTCGCCATGCACACCACCTCTGAGCTCTGCGCTTCATATCCCTGCTTACAGCGGATTTTACACCGTGTTCCCATCACGTTCCTGTAGTGCTCTCCTCTGGGTGTGCGACAGCTCACGTCACCATGTTTAATTTTAATGGGCGCGCACCACGGGGTTCCTAAAAAACAGAAGAATGAGGCACTGACCTTTCCTTGATCGTTTTTTCTCATGTCTTTATTGTGTGGCCTTGAGTGACAGACGCTTAGTAACAAGCACTTACCTGTAACCATAAAAGCTTGGAGAGACTTCCACTGCCAGAGTGAAAGAACAAAAACCCACCCATCACCTTGAGTACAGGCAGATACAGTGGATTTCTTATTACCTTTTCAGCGACTTCCATTATCCAACAGTCTCATGAGGCAAAGGAGATAGTCTCACTCGAGTAAAAGACAGATAATGATGTGTGTAGAGAGCACTTAAGGTTTTGTGTGTGCGCGTTTCAGAGCGTGAAAGGTACTACGCAAATGACAGTCTTCATTAAGAATGCAGCTCTTTTTGATCCTTATCCTTAACTGATTTAGGAATCAAAGTTTATGGTCCCCTGGATCCATTATCATCTTTCCATGATTAGGCCTGTTCCTGATGCTGATAAGGATAACCAGGGAAAGTTAAAGTCTAGAAAAAGGGTGTTTTATTTAAAGGAAAAGTTTGACTTTCTGGATAATCTCAGAGAAGACAGCTAAGAAGTCTATCTACAGTACTGTGCAAAAGGCTTGAGCTAACTTTCTTTGTTTTTTGTTTCAAAGGAGCTAGACTTCATAGTAATTATTTAAAGTAGTCTTGAGCAATTTTTCTTTGAACACTGGCTGCTTTTTCACTCATTTTGAGTCCAGTCCTTATACCTTACCATTTTAGATGTATGTTTTTGTGTTTTTGTGTTTTTTTTTGTTAAGCCACTTAAGACTGATCTATGAATTTTTCAGGGCCAATTATTTAAGGGCACCAAAAGCAAGGAATGAACCGGTGCTGTGTCTACACATAACAGACAACTTATCAAAGAACAATTTTTTTGTTTCTTTAGGCACTTTGTTAATAGCAGTCTGTCATTAAACCCATAATTTGTTTCCATTTCTTTGGTTGACTTGACAAGAAATGCCAAAGATAGCACATCTTGACCGGCATAAAATATTAATTTTGTACCAACAACGTGACTCCCAAAGAGCTATTAGCTGAAAACTTGGCATATGTCTAGGCACTGTGTGCACTGTGTCCTTAAAGAAAGTAAGGACACAGTGCACATGGTGTGAAGTGAAGGGGGGGGGAAAAATGTGGCAGAACAATCGACAGCAGCATGAAATGTATCTGAAAGTCATGTCCTGAAGGACTAGGACAAAATACAGCAAAAACCTGACACACGATCTAAGAGACACGTCTGGACCTACAGTTGATCCATGTGCCGTTCACCGAGGCCTCATCAGAAATGGTCTCGGTAGAAAGGTGACTGTCAAGAAGCCATTCTTAAGGAAACGGGGAGAAAAGCTTGAGTATGGACAGAAAATCAGTGGTGACTGGTCCTTTGGGCCAAATTTGAATCATCATCAATATGTACAGAGGAGGTCGGGAGAGGGGTCCAACCGTGAGTGTCTACATCTGTAAAACAGTGTTGGCTCTGGCGTGGTTTGGAGCAGCATTTTTCCAGTCGTGTTGGAGATCTTGTCTATCTTGTCTATCAGTCATGTAATGGCCTCCCCATTACATTGAGAAATTTTTGCACAGTACTGCACTTTCAGTGGCTCAGTGTAGAAATGCTTATTGTCATAAGCTAAACTCTGCAGATTGGATTTCATTTCCTACGTTCACTTCTGACAGATTATTAAAGAGGCTGAATTAAGAAAGAAAGTATTTTTTTTTTTAAAGAATCAAACTATTCCTTTAAGAGCTTTGCTTGAAATTGCGCATTTTAACTTGCTCACAGAGTGGATAGCTGCCCATCTCTGCGATGCTTGTGTAAAATTTCTTGAATGATGCCAAATTTAAGGGGCCACAAGGTTCTTATTCCAATACAGGAAAATCAAAATCTGCAGTTTATTTCCTGCTGGCTCCAGTTGAACATTGAGCCTGCAGACCACCACAAACACACACACAAACACACAGAGGAGAATACACACAAAGTTAGGCTTACTTCCAGATGGAATTGAAGTGAGTTTTCATTACACAGCAAACCACCCATGCTCCTTCTCTCTGTGTTTGTGTGTGTGTTGGCAAACTTTCCACAGCCAACGAGTAAGAGAAAATATTATATCTGAGCTTTTACACGAGGGGAGAGGGCGGTTTGGCCGGGATGATAATGTTCCATGTCTAACTGACCCCAGATTTAAAATGGGAGGCTACTTTGACGTAACAGTGTCAGTTTACAAAACTGGCTGAATGAGCTGGTGTTGAATTAACGGTTCTTTGGAGGAACGGCGAAATGAGTTCAGCTATTTTTGTTCAAGCTAAACAATTTTTTTGTATTTTAAGTAAAATATTATCCTGCGAAATTCTTGCCTCAATTTAAACTTGGGTGTATACACTCTTTGACCACTTTATTAGGCACACATTGCTGTGTTATGGGTTGAACACACTTTGGCCTTCTGAACCACTTAAATTCTCCATGGCACAGATTCAACAAGGTGCTGGAGACATTCCTCAGAGATTTTGGTCCATACTGGCATGATAGCCTCACACATGCTACTACCACAAAGCTGCTCTATTGGCTTGAGATCTGGTGATTGTGGAGGCCATTTGAGTAGTAGTTACGCCACCAACAGTAGCCTGAACCACTGACACATGACAGGATGGATCCATGCTTTCATGTTACTTATACCATCTGAATGTCACAACAGAAATTGAGAGTCATCAGACCAGGCAACATTTTTTCAATCATCTGTTGTCCAGTTTTGGTGATCCTGTGCAGCCTCCGCTTCCTGTTATCTGAGAGGAATGGCACCTAGTGTGGTCTTCTGCTGCTGTAGCCCATCTGCTCTTCTGCATGCCTTGTTTATAATGAATGGTTGCCATTTTTGCCCAGAGAACTGAGTCTTTTCTCTTTTTTCGATCATTCACTGTAAACCCTAGAGGTGGTTGCTGGGGTAAATCCCAGTAGATCAGCACTTTCTGAAATACGCAACAATACCCATCAATCATGCTACATTTGAAGTCACTTAAATCCCTTTTCTTCCCCATTCTGATGCTCAGTTTGAACTTCAGAGGTTTGACAGTGTTGACCATCTTTAGATTCATTGAGTTCCTCCCATATGATTGCATTAATGGGCAGTTGAATAGGTGTATCGAACAAAGTGGCTGGTGAGTGTACTTTCTTTACTACAGTGCATTAATTTTCTATTACTAATATAAAACCTTTTTAAACTGAAATGCGAGTTAAGTTTAAAAACTGATCCTGTATGTCCGCGGGTTTTGTGGGAGAGACAAACCAAGTGTCGTTACCTCTATAGGTATGAGAATACCAGTCCTCGTCGTCTCCGTAGGCATACCGTCCTGACCCTGGGGGTAAAAGAAAGCAAGAAAAAAAGCAACTAATACAATGAAGAGTTATGTCCATGTTAGGCAATGTTTGAAAGCTTTGTCCTGGGCTGACCTGTGGGGCTTTTTCCGCCCAGCGAAACAGCACCAAGAACAAGCTTAAAGTATTGCTCAACTTCATCTAATCCAGATACCACGGGTGGGAGTAATCTGGATCCATTGGACAGAACACATGCAAGAAGAATAAATACATCCCGAAAGATCTGTTTTCCAGCTGGCTTGGAAAAATGAATCTTTTAAACACAGAAATATACTCTGTGATCCCCATTTGAAACATTTTGCTACAAAACAGCTCCTAAACATATACCCACCATAGCCATCCATATTGTGTCATCTTTAGCAGTGGCACGTTACTGAGAAAACATGAAGAAAAAAAAAAAAGCTGAAATGTGACACGTCACTGAGAGGCACTCACAGCCAATCTGTGAGGAGCCAGGGGGATTCATCTAGCAAAGAGGATGAAGGGATAGGGGAGATAGAGCAGGCCTGGAGCTAATAAAGCCAAGAGGAAATGAGTAAGGATGGGGTTAAAGAAGCAGGAATAAAACTGGCTCAGAGACGTGAATGTGTTCTCTGTTCAGGGTCCACAAAGGAGGAGTGTTCAGACCTCCTTCAGCACCGTATATCAGCCGCATGTCAGCAAATGAGCCCGAGATAAAATTCGCCAGTAGCTACCATTCCTCCTTCCTCATTATGGTTTTTCCTGTCAGTCTAACAAACGCTGTCTGGGCGAAAATGCTGCAAGTCATATAGCACACAGTTACACACACACACATGCACACACACAACAAGCTTTGAGGTTTCAGCATTCAGATCACACAGCATCGGCTGCACAGAGCAAACCCACATACTGAGTGAGTCAGATTTAGCTGTCTAATGGGAAAACTTAAGTGTCTGCTTCTTAATGGGGCGAGAGAGGGAGGAAAAGAAAGTTATGGAAAACTAATTACAGGTGTGTCTGCGTCTCTCTGGGGGGGG
>VOQK01014708.1:46755-58916 GCA_015052645.1 Benitochromis conjunctus
GGGTCAGCATTAACGTGAACACTAGTTAGAACCACATGCACCGGCAAAGTTATCAGCATCAGCATCTGAAGGAATCTGCAGCAACTGCAAACAAACTGGATGTGACGATTTACACTATGATGCGACTGGCACTCGTAACCCTTTTTTGTGCTATTTATGGGTAGACTTAAAGATTTACGTTCAGTTATGAAGGATCTGCAGGACCTGTGCATTCGGTAACTTTATCTAACTGATTAGAAGCTCAATGTTTAGTTTTCACTAACTTTACACCATGTCAGAAACGTACTAGATTACTAGTTCAGTTTGCAAGACATGCAAAAGACATGTTTTTACGACTATCAGTTTAAATTCAATTTCTGTGAATCAAAAGCTAAGAAAAGCAGTGCGTTTGACACAGTTGCTAGAGCTGGATGTGTTTACAAAAAACAATAAAAATCATCGCTGGATCATTTTTCACTTTTACTGTGGAGTAATGTAACAAGATGGAGCAGTTACAGTGAGAAATTACTTGCACATTGCATAACAAGAAATCCGCTAATTACGTTTTGGGAAATTACCAATTATTCACAGGCTTATTTATTAAAACAGTTTTTTCTCCACTGTAAGTAGGAGGGGCACCAGGTATTAGAAAAGTACCTGCCTAGGGAGTGTTTGTAAGGGGTGAACATGGCAGCACAGATTAGGTTTGCAAAGCTGCACAAAGCACAAGACTTCTGGAACAGTGTCCCTCGAACAGTTAAGACCAAAGTAAAGATATTTGGCCTTAATCCACTGCGCCACATTTAGTGGATCCATCCACGCTTTCGTATTTTTTATTCTAAACTCTGATCCATGCAGAGCTGAGTGATTCCCTTTGGGTTTCGCAACACATATAAACAGGCTTTAATACAATAATCTTATTCACCTTTAACACTTAAAAAAAAAAGAGTTCCCATTTTTTCTGCAGTTTTAACATTAGTGAGCTAATTTATTCAGTCACCCTTTATTTTCCTGAGCTGTACTTCGTTTAATCCATTTTGTTTTCAGTTCTGTTTAACATTTTTGTAGCTGCAACGTGGGGATTTCAAAGCTTGTTACACAAATAAAGTGTATCTTTTTCTATAAAAATGTGATCATTGATAACAGCCAGTCATTTTTCACTGACTGCATGTTATCAGAATGGGTCAGTGTGTGTGACATGATCACTAACGTTGCTGTAGTAACATGGTTTGGGGGGGGAGGCTGGGTGCTGTGCTGAAACCACTGACGTTATAAATATATAGCTTCATAGTTTGAAAAGTGAAGCCAATAAGTGATTTAAATTTGCATTCTTTTTGTGGCCACCAGGGGGCAGTACTTGTGGCTGCATAAATCCTCTCTGTCCTATCGAATTGTGTGGTGGGAAAAGAGGCCTCTGCCCTGACCGCTGAGTTAATGGACTCAGTTGCTCATATTGGTTCATACTGAATTAAAAATTAAGTCTCTTTTGTACATCTTGGTCATTCTATATTTTAGAAATGAAGATAATCTCGGGTATGTTCATTGGCTAATGATTTGAACAAATCACAAAACGGGACCATGACAAGTCGTGCACATCCCTACTTTTCATAAGCTTAAAGCAAAAAAACATTTGCCACACGGTGTAACTTATAACTCCTTATCACGCACAACTAAAACAGCCAACATCTGTAATAACGATCAATAAAACAAACAGAAATGCTCCTCTCAGGATAAAACACCGCTTTATGTAACACTTTTGCAGCTTGGTGTTACTCAACAGTGTCTTATGGTGTTTCTCATTCACCCATTCAGAAACACTCACACACCAAGGTGGTCACCAGGAGCGACCTTGGTTTTAGGAACAGCCTCAGTCTAAGGACACCTCACCAAAAGCTGCGTCTTTCAGCAATGTTGGCTGAATTGTTTTTTTTTAAATGGGATCAGATACAAAATCCATGATGAATGATAATCTTACCACCAGGAAAGATACAACAGCCATAAATCTTAGTCAAGCCAATCAATAGCCTCTCCCCAAACTCAATTATTAATCTCTGTATAATTAAAAAAGATCAAACGCTGTTATGCCACACTGGCCTGCAGGGAACAAAAAGTTTACCCTTCCCACTCTCTAAAAATGCTTTGCACACATGTAACTTATTCATCCACTTTGTTTACACGCTGCAGAAACTAATTTGGGTCTTGGCTCAGTAATAAACAAAAGCAACTAAACAAGAGCATTCGAGCTCAGATATTCATCTTCAAAGAACAAATCACTTTTTCTTATATTGTTTACTTTTGGAGTAGACTTCTTTTATTTTATCTTTAGACAAACAAGCAGCCATGAAGTACAGAGGGCTCAACAGAGCAGCATGAACTCTCCCATCACTGATGTCTCCATCTGCAGCTCCCAACAGCTGCTGATATCTTTCTCACCCATAGGTGGGACAGATTTGATTGGATCACAGCAGCTACGCAGCTGGATTAAATGGACTGGGTCTGGTTTGTTGATGAGAGAGCTCCACATTCAAAGGACTTCAAAACAGGGATTCAGCGATCTGAGTCTTCCCTTCATTTATATTTAATGAATCTGTCAACGCGATGAGGAGGGGATCGGCAGCCAGCATCATCTTCCTGTCCATCTCTCTTACTTCAAAGGAGTTCTCAGTGTTAACAGTGCAGGAACGGCAGGAGCTTGCCTTCCTGACAAACCTCTGGGAGTGAATATGCTTTAAATTACAGAGCCTGATTCTCCAATTAGCTGTTCTCTACGGGCCTGTAATACAAACCGTCATTACGTGGAAGAAGCCCTTTCCTAGTAAATGTGGAATCGTGGCTGCAGGCTACCGGAGGGGAAGCAAGCAGACGATAAAACGCGCTGTCATTTCTTCAGAACTCAATTGAAAACGCCACGATTACAAACTTACATAATTCCCTTTTTTCTGCACTAATGACTCGTGTCTCACTTACACTCACACATCTGCTTTGCTTTTCTCGTTACATCAGCAGTTTCTGACCCTGAGGAGTAAACTGCTCCGGGTTTCATCTCCATTACCTTACAAAGAGGTAAAGTGTTACACCCTACAGCCCACCACAGCGAGTGAATACCTATTAAGGAAAGTAAACTCGCCGAAGTGCTCTCAACTAATGATGCCTTGATTAAACAATCATTTCTGAGTTTTTGATGCATCTGGTTTGTGTGTCTCGCGTAAAAACGAATACTTATTCCCAGTGAAACCTCTGTAGGTACTAGCCGACCAGGATGAAGCACTTCATCACCTGAGAGTCACAAAATAACTAAAGCTGAGGTGTTTGATTCATTCAGGCGGCGTTCAGCAGGTTCACTGCTAGAAACGAATCATTTCACACTGGTTCTTTATTTAGCATCTGTTTGTCCATTCCTAAAGCGGAGCCAATCAATATTTCTGTATCAACAATGGGTCGGATGGACCCCAAGAAGGATAGTGAACACTAACTCGTTTCTTCTTTACTCTTAATTTTCAGTTATTGGTTGTTATAAATACTGCTACCACTATACCAGCAAACAGCTAATATTGGCCGATATATCAGCCCAGCCAGTATTGCTCAGACTCTAATAACCACCAGGCTTGGATATGAGGTTAGTGGGAGAACTGTGTTCCTGAGATGACCTCACGAATAGTTTGTGAGAGTTTGCAGACAACTCGACACCTTCAGTGCAAACTATACTGACCACTGCGATCTGCTAGCGACGAAGGCAATCAAGAAGAAGTTTTTGTTGCACCCTCTTTGCGACCAATTTCACAGCCAGCAACCACTCAGGCATACTTCACTCTAGCGACTGGAGGTTGCCAGGGGGTCGTCAAACCGGTCTTACATTTACCAAGTCAGAAAGAAAAACCTCCAAAAGAATTCTACTCTCTTTTTTTGCTGGATAATTAAATATGTAAGTGTCTCACACTGCTTATTAACTTCATGAATAATTTGTGAATGTTCAGTTCACACTATTAATCCTTACAAATATGGTTTTAGTACATCATGGCCACAAGTGAATATTTTGCCAAATCCTCGTGCTGCTTTCTCTTAGAGCCACATGTAAACAAATCAAATAACACTTCAGTCAAGTAAAACTCAGGAACAGTAACAAACTCTTAGCTATTAACTAGAAATACATTTGGAAAGTGCATCCTTCACCAAGGTTGATATCCCTGTATTGCAATGAAGAAAGTGATCCAGATCCACCCTCAACTCAAATGTTGAGGATCTGGAGTGATAAATTTAAGAAAATTACAAAAAGCTCTAACACCGACTGAGGAATTACTAGAGAGTTCTTGGTCTGGTCCTTGTGTATTGCTTTGTAATTACGCAGGTTGCTTTAAAGCAAACTTCCTCGATGATGGTACTTGCTGGCATTTCCTCAAACTACTCCCTTCATGAGGTGTATGACCCACATCAGTAAAACATACCCTCATGGAAAATGTGATCTGGCTTTTTCAAACACTTCCTCTAAATGGATTACAGCATAAGAAGAGATGCATGAACACATGGGAGACTAAGTGACTACATGGGTCTATTATGAATAACAACCCCCCCCTTCCAAAAAAAAAGAGCCCAAAAGGAGCAAAAGCAACTGTACATCTCAAGAATTTGACTCTGGTGCAAAGCCACCCAACTTTGGGCATGCTCAACTAATAAAAGGGCTTACTAACGAACAGAACAAACACAAACAGAGCCCAGTAGAATAAACTCCTCATAATAGATGCAGGCGCATACAAAAAAAAACAGACCAGAGTCCTGACTGTCAGCTCAACTAGCAGTTTTTAGTGTGTCAGTGTGAATGTGCTCCACAGCTTGTGTTCATGTTTCAGCCTGTATGATCATACAGCACTCTCATGAGCCACTCTCAAACCATCTACAGGCACACAGCCACTGCAACTGACTGCACAAACTGGAACACACACACACACACACAATACTTCATCCAGACTTTGAAGTCATTTCAGCTTCTCGCTGGAGGCTACAGGCTTTATGTTTCTTATGCTGGATCTTACACATCACCGCTGATTATTTGCATTATGGAGTGAGCGCTTTGTTGGACAACGTCTTGTTTCATTCACCCAAAGAAACGCAGTGATTTTCTATGAAGGAACAGTGATAGAAAAGTTAACAGAGGTAAGTTAATCAGGGTAAGCAGTGTAAATAATTCCAGATAGACACAAAGCCAAAATATGTGAAGGGCCTTTGTTCAGTTTAATTCAAAGCTCTGAGTTATTGGGGTCTTTTTAGCCTCTTAGCGCGGTATAAATGATTTAGCGGTGGAGGCATGAAGAAGCGAAAATCAGCTGCGGGCCTTTGATTAGCGCCACAGACCGAGCTGTGCGCACAGAAACGTCCCCCACATGCACACTGCACTCCCCCCGCTCTCCACCCCCTCCACGTAAACACAGCCGCGGTTCACCGAGCACCAGCAGCGGGGAGGACGAGAAACCTCAAACTCAGTTCAACTTACAGTCATCTCTAAGCACAAAGCGCATAATTTAACTACACTTACCCCTCCATCAAGCCACTGGCACCACCAGAGTCTGTCCCTGTGGACTCTCTCTCTCTCTCTCTCTCTCTCTCTCAAGATAAGCTGCTCTACCATTTGATCTTTAGTCCTCTCAGCACGGTTAAAAACGCCCGGGAGATGAATGAGAGGCTGTAAGTTGCTGTTTACCTTCATACCCGGAGCAGAAGCAGAGCTGGACAAACAGGAGCACCAGCGGCCACATGTCCATGTCGGGACGCGGGACGGACGCTCTTCAACATGTGAAAGGGAGCCTGCAGGAAAGCTTCAGTGCATTCCTTCTTTCTAAAGGCCCGCCTCTTGCTCCAGAAACAAGGGAGGATTCTCTTCGTACAGCCAGGACCGACCACCGGCATGAGGGAGCCAGACAGGGAGGACTGCGCCAGGCTCAAGGCTAACGGTCACCCAAGTGCATCAAATCGACCCATTTTATTTTTATTCCTTTAACTTGTTTTTTACTGATATACTTTGTGTATTTTACTCAAGTGACTACTGTCCATGTATTTATTTTATCTATCTTTAAAATACACTATTAATTGTACAGATGTGTTCATTTGTCCCCATAATGACATTTGATTGGAGCATTTTCCCCGCACCAACATGGATACAACACGTGCAGACACTTTCATTGTACCAGCTTGGCAGCCTATGTGATGCCCATATTTAGACAGTTGATGACCTGAGGATCAAAATACAGTTTTGACAGTTATAAGGTGATGCATAGGTTTCAATTTGAGACTGCAGGAAGCCCGACACAATGTATAAGTCACAATATTTTGGTTTAGTGTCAGATGTTCACTCAGCTAGGCGTAACCTGGCGTCGCCTGTCAGCATGTTTGCCTCTCCACGTTTAGTGTGTGCGGATTGGTCCTATCGATAGTGGTATCGGTATTGGATCGACACTAGCACGATAGGATCGATACTTTATTTTGATCCTCTAAGTTCAGCATTAATTATTTATTTAATTTTTTTTGAAAATTTATAGTACATTTGCAGTATCCCACACCACTACTTTGTGAGATTATGTGAAATAAGACTTGGTGTAAATCAGTACAGTTTTGTCTATATGGCACATTTCAAGATAAATAAACAAAGTGCTTCACAACAAAATGCTAAAAACATGGAGGCAAAAAAAGTTACCTGCAAGCAACATATGAAAAGATGAGTTTTCAGTTCCTTTTTAAAAGAAACCACAGATCTCAGGCTCAGTGGGAGAGAATTTCAGAGTGTGTTGCAATAGCACTTTGTACACAGTTTCAACATCTTTAATAGATTTTACATTTCAGCCTAGTTTAAAATCAGATGGACACTTTTCAAAAGTGACAAGTATCAGCCAGTTGTACAACCAGTTTGTAATTCCAATGAATCTTTTTAAAGGTTTTCCAGAAAAATTAATACATCTTCAGAAAACTCGGAGCCTTTCTTGCCTTTTTAAGTAAGTTGATTTAAAATGAAGATAAAAGTAGCCTCGCAGCAGTGTTTTTCACACACACCATCAAATAAGCTTTTATTAGAGTGTGAATACTTTAATTTATCACATTTAATGTGAGAAATTTAAGGGGGCTTTTATGCACATTTGGGTATATTTACTTTTATTTACAAACATGTCCAAACTTCAAAAATAATGAGGTCAGCATTTGTGTAAGTAATCCCTGTGAGCCAAGAGTTCAGACTTCAGACTCCACCAAACTCTTTTTCCTACTTTTGACTCTGTGTGACGTCAGTGAGAGCAGAAATCCCTAATATGGTCATCTCAAGCATACACTATCCCCACCCACCTGCTGTTTGCAAGGGGTAACCAATCAGAAGTAACTTGCCTTAAAGAAAGAGGGAAAGGAGCTAAAATAGCTTCTTTAAGACAGTGGATGGTATTAGACAAAAAAAAAAAAAGATAATTCTGAGGTGTGAATCACAGAGCAACTCTGTGATTCCAAGAACCACAGATTCCAAGAATAAATAAATCACAGAGACACGCCACTTTATTTTTTTGTAATGTTTCTCTCTGCTCTCTTTTCTTTCCCCTCCTCTCACCACCAACCAGTTGCAGCAGATGGCTGCCTCTCCCTGAGCTTAGTTCTTTCTGAGGTGTCTTCCTGTTAAAGAGCAGTTTTTCCTTCCCACTGTTGCCAAATGCTTGAGTTCTATGATTGTTAGGGTTTCTTTCTAATATTGTAGGATTGACCTTACAATATAAAGCACCTTTAGGGAACTGTTGTTGTGATTTAGTCCAATATACATAAAACTGAATTGAATTATTAGGTGCTATTGAGGCTCTGAATGCCTTTTCCATCACTGATCTGAAATTGCAAGTAGAAAATATTTATGGTTAACTTACAGAGTGAACCACTGAATAGAATTTAATATGGTTAAAATTAAATATCATTAGTGCCACAAAGCTTTTGTACTTATGCCTCTGCAAAAAACCACAGTGGATTTTAAATCAAAGTGTGTATGAAGCAATTCTGAGGGTTTTACAA
The DNA here is from genome assembly GCA_015052645.1 of Benitochromis conjunctus. Classification (NCBI taxonomy): domain Eukaryota; kingdom Metazoa; phylum Chordata; class Actinopteri; order Cichliformes; family Cichlidae; genus Benitochromis; species Benitochromis conjunctus. Next base: position 54,754 of record VOQK01014708.1, read on the forward strand.
AAATGTTTGCATTATCGATTTAGGAATTACAGTCCCAGTTTCAGAGACTCCAAATTTATTGGACAATTGACTGACAAGCAGTTTCTTGTTCAGTTGAGGTCTGATTCCTTATTTTAACCAAATGGATAAAACTCCAAGCATTAAACTTATATTTGGTTGCTGTTCACTGAAACTCTCAATATGAAGTCCAAAAACATGTTGGTCCAAGTGAAGAATGCCATCATTAGGCTGATAAACTATACACAATCTACAGAAAACAACTAAAGCATATGAAGAGTGAATTCCATGGTTTGGAAAAAACAACTTCACAACCTCTAACCAAGTCAAGAACACTCTCAAGAAGGCAAACACATCATTTTAAAAGTCTACAATCAAGAGTTCATAAATGTAAATACAGAAGACTTTACAACAATTAGCTGGTTACGCTAATGAACATGGGACCAGATTAGACTTTGGCAGAAAACATCTAAAAGAGCCTGCACAGTTCTGATTAACTTGTATCAGAATGATTAGCAGAGATAAGTATGGAGGAGGACAGAAACTGCTCATCATCCAAAGCATCTGTCAAACACAGTGGAGGCAGTGTTATCGCATGGCTGCAAAAGCAACCCAGGAGTTTCTCAAGGCAAGGCAGAAAAGCAAGAAAGGTCAAGCAGAACATCTCAGTGGATTCTAGACTTCATCCAACTATTAAGAACAATCTTACATTTAAAGTTATGTTCATTTATTCTGTTACTTTTAAGCTCCTTGAATTAAAGCTAAAAGACTACATTTCACACACATTTTGATTGTTTGATTTCAAATCCTCTGTGGTGGTGCTCAGAGGCAAAATGACACAAAATGTGCGTCGTTCAGACACTTAAGGAACCTAAATGTAACAGATACAAAATTATACACACATACTGCACTGCCGACTCTTTTATTTATGATCTTGTTTGCGTGTAGTATAGTATAATATTTATAAAGTAAAATAAAATAAACATAGTTGGCAGAGTGTCTGTTCTGTCCTCTGGAATGATTTATCAGTGAAGGAGTTCACAACATTAATTATATTTTGTATAAGGTTGTAGTTAGTAAATCATTAATCATTTTGTCTACACTTCTGTATATTTGTAAAGTTGAGTGTTAATGAAATCATTTATAGTTGTAAACGAGTATCGATGTGTATTGTTGTGGCTGTTTTCTCTGCTGTGTTCCCTTTGGGAGGCTGAAATATTCTCCCGCAGAGAGCTCTTGTTTCTTTCTCGTCCCCTTAATGAGTCACATTCATTCTGTCATAACAGCTGAAAATAATATCACATAAACAATGGCTGCTTACAGCAACGCAGCTCAGCACTTGGTAATGTTAGCCGTTCATTGTGTTTGTGTTTCACAAGTCAAAATGTCTGCTGTGAACCGGTTCTGTTTACCTGATAGGGTTTAAATGACATTAACCTTTATGCTGAGCCGCTCTGCTCTTTCATCACCACTGGAGAGCTGCAGAAACAGTGCGACATGGAAACTTGGGCACAAGTTTGCTCCCTGTTTCAGTTTCCTAATGATGAACATTTTATAAGAAGTCGAGCTGAATCCAAGTTGTTTCCTAGCAACAATGCTCTGATGAGATGTTGTATAGTAACCATGTGATGATCGCTGTCTTTAGTGTTTTGTCTCCTACAGCCGATGCTGTTTTTGTAGTATGTTTTTTGCAATATCTGACTTGACGTTTACTTGACAGTCTTCTACAGCTGATGATTACTCTGTTTCATAACACATGTACACGCACGCACAAAAAAGCTGGGTGAAAGTACAGAGCTCATGCAGGACTAATTGCTGTTTAATTTTCTGTCTCTGCAAGCATGAGGTTTGGATAGACACCCTGTGTAGTGCGTAGTGCAGCAGAACGAGTCCACACATGAAGGTGTCAAAACTCTCCTTGTCTCGACAGGGAATAGGAAAGAGGGGCGTGCGGTGAAACGACTGCCAGAGGATATCCAGAGCAGTAATTACATGCGGGTTCAGGTGACCGTCTTGGCTTTGGATGATTGGTTTAACACTTTGTTGTGCTGGTTACCGCAAGTAATTTTGTCTTAGGACTGTCTCTGGATTTAGTCAGATGAGCTTAACTGTTGTTTACGGGCAAGCGCTGCTTTCCGATCCAGCTCAAGACAAGAATTGTGCCTAGTGTAAACACAAAGTACTGTTGTAAGAATTTAGTGAACATCAAAGTAGCAAAGCACACATAGGAGCACAACTGAAGTTGAGCCACATGCAGAATGTATAATTTTAATCAGTGAATGATTACAAATAAATAAGACTTCTACATAACTTTTATACGGCCTGATTAAGTTTGGGCTTTTAATGATTTCTTTGAACTGTTGTTTTTCCAGCGTGCAATGATTGTGATTGGTAGTGACTTGAAAAAACAAGAATTGGCTGCACAAGTTTAAATTGATTTTGGATTTTCTCTAATCCACATTGGGTTAAAAGTATACACACAACCCAGTAATGTGTGGTTAATTATCCCTTAGCAAGCTGTACTCTGACCAGATAGTTCTGCATAATTCTGGCTGGATATTTGACCACTTTTTAAATTGATTGGTGTCTTCGTGTTTAAGTGTGGTCCACAATTTTTAAATAGGGTTGAGGACGGGGCTTAGGGAAGGCCATTCCAGAAGTTTAATGTTAACCTGCTTCATGCATTACAAAACCAGTTTGAAACACACAACTGTGTCCAAGTTTAGCTGTTAATTTAAGGTGAGGTGTCATAATGGCAGGACGCGAGGACCCAAAATTCAGACATTTGGCTGGCCATTGAACAGCAAATCAAATGTTTCTTTATTTAACAAATGCTGGGATGACCTGTGGAGGGGAGAGAGGTGACTCAGGTGTGCTGTTTGTTCTGTGGGGAGGAGAGATGGGAGTTAGTGAGCTGTAGAGAATGGATCTCAAATCTGAGTTCAAAGATTACAGTCTTAACTATGCTGAAAGGTTTCCAGAGCTGGGGTAAAGGAGTCCAATAGTTCAATCCAGGGAGCTTTAGGGGTTTGGTTTGTAGGACAATCTGACAACGATGTGCTGCACACGCCCGCTTGAGGTGGGGATGCTGTCCAAGTGTGAGGAGAAGAATTGAGGTCTTTGACTCCGCCCTAAGGCAGACCTGCACTCCCGAGGAGAAAGTAAAAAGCAGTTTTAACAGCCCATGATACTACCACCACCATGCTTGACAGCTGTTCCGTCTTCTTAGGCTTGAAAGCCTCACCTTTACTCCTCCAAGCATACCTCTTTCTAACATCTGAAACTCTTTGTCAGCACTCTAGCAGAATTGTGGGTAATTTTTCCAGAATGTTTTTCACAAAGTAGAAAAACATGTGCATTAAAAAATGTATTATTGTCACTCAAATGCGGTCCTATATTAACAATAACTTTTGGCTCATTATTCTAAGCTGACTCGCTGCAAATTACTTGTTTTACTCTCATATGACTCATTTTCAGCTGCAGCGGGCAGCAGTTTTTAATAAAAGCGCTCTGAAAACCCCACTTTAAAAACCCCGTTCAGCATCAGATAACAGACAGACCCAGCTGGTTAATGTAGTGTAGCATTTAGCAACTAAGGAAGCAGTTTGAAGAGCCTAAAAACAGAAATATGTCTGCAATTAATTATGCTTTTGTCTTAATAATAACACTCATTTTTTTGAAGGCACAGCAAAAGTCAAACATCGAACTGGTTTCTCTCATTTGAAGTCAGCGTTGGTATGCTATTAAATACACTGTCATCAACAAAGGTTTTCTCCTAGTTCTGTGTGACATGTTTCACTACTTCATTGTACACTCTTTGGCAGCAAACCGAATCTGTGGACTTGTTTTGATAAACATGAAATATTCTGAAATAACTGACTCATAAAGATGTTTTCAGTATTTTATATGGACATTCATAAGAACAGGTGGAATATACATTAGAAAATCATACAGTATTCAATTAAGGCTCTATAATAAATATATAAACACTCTGTTTAGGGTTAAGACAATATATGGAGACAACCCTCACCAGACACTTTAGGTCATTTTGCTAATGACTGCCTTCATGGGATTCCTCAGCGATTTTGATCCACATTGACATGATGGCATCTCAGTTTGTCAGCTGTGCATCCATCCAAGTGTGCCTAATAAAGTGACTCGTGAGT